>JAJLVY010000220.1:0-15150 GCA_030570475.1 Liangdongia dendrica
ATTCTTGTAGTATCCGCTCGCGATCTGTGGACCCCTAAAGAGGATCTCGCCAGAGCTGTTGCCGGCAAAGGTGTACCCCATCTCAGGCGCGTCCTCGAGGCGCATCTCGAGACAGGGGTCGACGCCGCCAACGTTGCTTGGGTCAGGGCTGTAGCCCGCGTTCACTGTCGCTGCGGCAAACGTCTCTGTGGAGCCATATCCTTCAGCAAAGTAGGTGATGTTGAACACTGCGCGCAAGAAGTGCATTGTGGAGGGCGCGAGGGGCGCTGAGCCTGTGCCCAGGAACTCAATGTTGTCGAAGCCCACTGCGCTGCGCAGCTTGCGATGCACGAGGCGGTCGTAGAGCCAGTGGTGGCCCTCTGTTGGGCTTGGGTCTGGCTTTTTGAACTGCTTGAGCTTGTACTCAATAGCGCGCTGGGCCAACTTGACACTGGTTGGAGTAGTACTAGTTGATGATGGGTACAGTTTCGTAGTGAGCCCAGTCTCCAGCTTGGTGAAAATGCGAGGCACACCATAGAGGAATGTTGGCTTGACCTCCTTGATGTCGACAAAGTAAGTAGCAGGGTTTGTAGGGTTGTGAGGGCAGTGGTACTGTGCGCCCAGCACAACACAGAGGAAGAGGTTTGCCCTCTCAAAGATGTGAGCCAGAGGCAGAAAGCCAAAGTGTGCGATACGCTTGAGTCCACTGACGTGTCTCAGGCAGAGCATGGTGGAGGAGACGTTGGCGACAGCGCTGGCGTGTGTGAGCACGACGCCTTTTGGGACGCCCGCTGTGCCTGAGGTGAAGCTGATGGTGAGCGTGGAGTTGCTTGCAGGTGCAATCTCGTCGTGTGGGTAGAGCGCGCCGATGGCGAGCACCTCGTCGAGGTCGTAGAGGAGGATGCCCAGCGACTTGGCGAGGTTGAAGAGGTGGCTGTCACTGTGCGAGCTGAGCTTGTCCATCGAGATGATAACCTTGACATTGACATTATTCTTGTTCTTGTTCTTGTTCTTGTTCTTGTTCTTGTTCTTAGGATTAGGATCAGGATCACCATCGCCAATGAGTGTCAATAGAGACTCCACTTTGGACATTGGGAGCGCAACGACCGGGGACTGTGTGAGCGCGAGGATGTGTCTTGTAGAGACAGGCCCCAGCGTGTCGTAGAGCGCTGTTGAGACGATGGAGTAGGCGCTGCAAGTGATGTCAAAGAGGGCCCACTCCCACCTGTTTGGGGCGTAGATGGAGAGCACAAAGTCGTTTGCAGGGCGGAACTCGTGGTGCCAGCGCTTGCTGAGGATGTGGAGGATGCCTGATCCCAGCTTGTGCTTGAGCGCGTCTGTTTGCTTGAAGGTGATGTAGCTGTAAGGCTCGTCAGCATCAGCTCTGAAGCCCAGGAACTTGCCGTGCGGGCGTGTTTTGACGGTGGTGTTCCAAAAGTCGTTGATTGTTGTGTGCTCTGGGTGCAGAGTTCTGAGGAGCCCGTTGTTGGTGGAGACTATGTTTCTGTAGATGGGAGAGTGTCCGTGCTGTGTAGAGCCAGGGACAGGGGCAGCCGTCTCAAAGAGCTTGGTGTTGAGGGAAGGGATCCTGGCAACCACCTGCTGGAGGGTGTCTCCAGGGGAGTAGAACGAGGGGATGCCCTCTGGCGTGATGGAGTAGTGGGTCATGCTCTATATCTATATCTATATCTATATCTATATTGTTAGACCTGTTCAGTATCGATCAGAGATCTATCTCTCGAGATCTCAGCCAGCTCTCTGTCTGTCTGGTGTGCTATTGTTGATTGTTTGAGATGAGGCACCCACACCTCTCTGCGAGGCCAGGCGAGGCCAGGCCAGACACCCACCGGACAAGTCACGTGTCAGAGAAACAGAGAAACACCGGGAGCACTCCGCTAGTCTCCGGTGAAGGGCCAGAGACTTATCGGGGACTGGTAGTCTCTTATATTAGACCCACACCAGTCCCACACCAGTCCCCCAAAAAAGTTCCCTTTTAGCGAGGCACCTCTGCCCAGCCCAACCCAGCCCAACCCAACTTCGTTATCGGATCCTTTTGCGCTTCTCGAAAGGAGAAACAAGTCATGACCAGAAGAGAAGACGACCAAGAAGATGAAGAAAGTAAATAAATTCAAGCCATGAGCAGCAGCAGCAGCACCATCTATTACAACCTCTATTACAACAATCTTATTACCACCATCTTATTACCACCTCTATTTATCATTGGCACCTCGCAGAGTCACACAGACACCTCCCTACCGTCCACACGCCACCCGTAAACCTCCATACACCTATTTAATATTCAACATTTAATATTTATATCACAATGCTCTCCCAGCGCTGCTCACTCACAGCGTCAGCAAGACAACTCTCCAGAACAGCAGCCCTCCTCAGATCAATGTCTTCTGCAAATACCACAACTACACCAACTACAGACGTCAGAATCGAGTCTGACGCCTTTGGCGAGCTTAAAGTGCCTGCAAACAAGTACTGGGGCGCACAGACCCAGAGATCCTTCCAAAACTTCAAGATTGGTGGCGAGCGCGAAAAGATGCCTGTCCCTGTCGTCAAGGCATTCGGTATCTTGAAGAAGTCCGCCGCCATCGTCAACGAGAACCTGGGCACCCTGAAGCCAGAGCTGTCCAAGGCCATCCAGCAGGCGGCGGACGAGGTTGCCGAGGGTAAGCTTGTCGACCACTTTCCTCTAGTTGTCTTCCAGACTGGGTCCGGTACCCAGTCCAACATGAACGCCAACGAAGTCATCTCAAACAGAGCTATCGAGATCTTGGGCGGCCAGCTGGGCTCAAAAACACCAGTCCACCCAAACGACCACGTTAACCAGTCGCAATCTTCAAACGACACCTTCCCAACAGTCATGCACATTGCCGCCGTCACGGAAATCACCAACCACTTGCTCCCAGAACTAGAGGCTTTGAAAACAGCCCTAAACGACAAGGCTACAGAGTTCAAGGACATTATCAAGATTGGTAGAACCCACTTGCAAGATGCTACCCCATTGACCCTTGGCCAGGAGTTTTCGGGCTACGTCCAACAAGTTGACAATGGCATTGGCAGAGTGCAAGCCTCCCTCAAAAACTTGCAATATTTGGCCCAAGGTGGTACCGCCGTCGGTACTGGTTTAAACACCAAGAAGGGCTTTGCTGAGGCTGTTGCTGCCCAAGTGTCTAAGGAAACCGGTATCGAGTTCAAGACTGCTCCAAACAAGTTTGAAGCCCTAGCCGCCCACGACGCTATCGTCGAGGCCTCTGGCGCTCTAAACACCCTCGCCGTCTCCCTCTTCAAGATTGCAAACGACATTAGATACCTCGGCTCTGGCCCAAGATGCGGCTATGGCGAATTGTCCCTGCCAGAGAACGAACCAGGCTCCTCCATCATGCCTGGTAAGGTGAACCCTACTCAGAACGAGGCCCTCACCATGGTGGCGGTCCAGGTGTTTGGGAACCACTCTGCAATCACCTTTGCTGGCGCATCAGGGCAATTCGAGTTGAACGTGTTTAAACCAATATTGATTTCAAACCTCTTGTCCTCCATCAGACTATTGGCTGATGGCTCAAACTCTTTCAGAATCCACTGTGTCGAGGGCATCGTGGCCAACAAGGACAAGATTGAAAAGACCCTGCACGAGTCCCTAATGTTGGTGACCGCTTTGAACCCAAAGATTGGCTACGACAAGGCTTCAAAGGTTGCAAAGAATGCACACAAGAAGGGCTTGACTTTGAAGGAGTCGGCTTTGGAGTTGGGTTACATCTCCTCTGAAGACTTTGACTTCTGGGTCAGACCTGAAAAGATGATTGGTCCAAAGGATTGAGTTGTGTATAGTGTATATATATAGTATAGTATAGTATATATATATATATATATATATTGTATTATATTAAATGAATTATATGAGTATCTTTATAGTTGACACATAGAGAAATAGACTAGTCCCAATAATCACTAATAATCACTACACCAGTCCCATTCAGACCCACATCCACCCCCATAATCCCCCACAATAAAGCACAGAGACTAGGCCACTTTCTACTATTGACAGAGACTCGACGCGGCAACTTTGCCCCAAAAATTTTGATAATGGACAACAGACTCTTGATTTCATATATAAAATTAATTATTAAATATATATACAACACTTAAATGAGCTTGTCCCTCAAACACTTGGCCAGATATACTTCCCAACTAGTGTGCAACAAGAGACTATACAGCAGTATTAACAACAACAACATCAACAACAACATCAAGCAGCAGAAGAAGAAGAAGATGGCAACCCCTCCAGAATTGACCCAGTTGTTCAACAAGTAAGCATCGTTATTTTTACTCCAAGTTGTACCTAACTAACTCTTTTTTCCTTCTATTATAGAATCGATGAGTTGAAACCAAAGTTCATCCAGAGACTCAGAGACATCGTCGAGATCCCAAGTGTCTCGGGTGACGAATCACTCAGACCTCAGGTTGTCAAGACAGCAGAGTTCCTCAAGGCTGAAGTGCTCAGACTGGGCGCACATGATGTCCAGCTAAAGCCACTGGGCACTCAACCACCACCAGTCGCCGACAAGAACTTGCAACTCCCACCAATCCTCCTCTCCAGATTCGGCAGCGACCCTAACAAGAGAACTGTCCTCGTTTACGGCCATTACGACGTCCAGCCTGCCTCTAAGGAGGACGGCTGGAATACTGAACCTTTTAAGCTCGTTGAGAAAGATGACGTGCTATATGGCAGAGGCTCCAGTGACGACAAGGGTCCAGTCGTTGGCTGGCTGAACGCCATCGAGGCACACAAGGAACTGGGCATTGAGCTCCCAGTCAACTTGGTGACCTGCTTTGAAGGCATGGAGGAGAGCGGCTCCCTGGGGCTCGACGAGCTCATTGCCAGAGAGGCGGACAAATACTTCAAGGGCGTCGACGCTGTCGTCATCTCTGACAACTACTGGCTCGGCACAACCAAGCCTGTCCTCACATACGGCCTCAGAGGATGCAACTACTACCAGGTGATTGTCAAGGGCCCTGCCGCCGACCTCCACTCGGGGCTCTTTGGCGGTATCGTTGCAGAGCCAATGACCGACTTGGTCCAGCTGCTCGCTGGCCTCGTGGACGGCAAGGGCAAGATCCTCATCAAGGGCATTGACGAGCAGGTTGCTCCATTGACAGAGAAGGAGAATGCCTTGTACGACGACATTGACTTTGACGTGCAAGTGTTGAACGACGCAACTGGCTCAAAAACCGCACTGTACGGTGACAAAAAGTCCATCCTGCAACACAGATGGAGATACCCATCCCTCTCAATCCACGGCATCGAGGGTGCCTTCTCTGAGGCGGGCGCAAAGACTGTCATCCCAGCACAAGTCAAGGGTAAGTTCTCCATTAGAACAGTCCCAAACATTGAGAGCGAAAAGCTGACAGAGCTCGTCAAGAAGCACGTCCAGGACCACTTTGCCAAGCTCAACTCCCCAAACAAGCTCGAGGTGGAGCTCATTCACGACGGGGACTACTGGTTGTCGGACCCTTTCAACGAGAGCTTTGAGGCGGCAAAGAAGGCCACCGTCGCCGTCTGGGGTATCGAGCCTGACTTGACAAGAGAAGGTGGCTCCATCCCAATCACACTTACGTTCGAGCAGCAGCTAAAGACCAGCGTCCTGCTCTTGCCTATCGGCAGAGGTGACGATGGTGCCCACTCAACCAACGAGAAGTTGGACGTTAGCAACTACATTGAAGGTGTCAAGACACAATCAGCATACTTGCACTACTACGCACAGGGCAACAAGTGATTGAATATATATATATATATTATACTATTTATTCAATGCAATCTAATTTAATCTGATGTATATTATCATTTTCTATCTAATTATTATTATTATTATTCAAAACAAATGCATCCTAGGAGATTCGAACTCCTGCTTCTTTTAATAAAAAAAAACTTTTAACAGCTCAAAAAAAGGTCGTACCCGGATTCGAACCGGGGTTATCCGGATCAAAACCGAAGGTGATAACCACTACACTATACAACCATATTCTTGTTTTGTTGGGGCTGCCCACTTGCCACATGATACATGGGTCACGAGCAAAATCAAAGAAGTTACCCGGATCTGGGTTTTAGTAGACCACTCACTAGGTATATATTCTGTTTTAAACTGTTGATATTATACTTCTACACTTCTACTACTCCGTCTATGTTTCCAAACGGACTGGTGGTCCGGGTATGGTGAAGCATCGGTCAACATGTTGCTTCTAATCTTGTGCAAATCTTCATCAGTCAGGCTCAAATGGTCCTTACAGTACCCTTCAATACCTCCAAACTTTGTCTCCAGATTCTCTAGCGTAGCCAACATCGTCTCATACTTGGCGCTCATCAAGTTGTCAAACATATCTTCTGGTGTAAGCTTCATAAACAGCTTCATGTGCTCACTCTGGGTAGCACCAGCAGCACCAGCATCTGAAGAATGGGCAAGAAACTGTTTGTTGCATTTGCTTGAAAAATTCCACCCTGTTCTTCTCATGGTCAGGGATGAGACCAATGGTTGTCAGCTCGTACTCTTTAGCAATCGTATGCTTGTCAACTCCCAGAATGGATAGAATCAGCATAGTGGCCAGCCCAGTTCTATCTTTACCAGCAGTGCAGTTGTACAGAATTGGAACGTCTGTATTGTCTCTCACAAACAACAGAATGGTTCTGAATGCGTTCGTCCCTACTGCCAACATCTGTTCGTAAACATACTTGTAAGTATACCACGAGACCAGCAGATTCTTGAAGTGTGACGCTAAATCTTGGGGTGAGGCTACTTCGTAGGTAAACACTGGGTTCACAACAACATCAACACCTTCAATGGATAACCCACCAGCTTTCTCAAACTCCCTTGGGGACCTCAAGTGGAACACCGTTTTTATACACAGACTTGCAAACTGTGCTTTACCAGCCGGGGTGATGTCTGAAGTGCTTGCAGATCTGTAAATCACACCAGCCTTGACATGGTGCTTGTTATCCTTGGTTCTCCAACCCCCAATGTCTCTGATGTTGGCAATACCATCCACCTTTTTCCATCTGGTGTACTCGTAAACTTCACTTGTGGCATGCTTGAATCTTGCGATATCAGGAACTGTAGACAGCCATTTAATAATGATAGAGGAAACTTGGTAATTATAGTCCACTTTGTAATCATGTAGAGGCGGATTGGATGGGTTGTATTCACCTTCATTGTCTCGATTAATATCATGGATACCATAAAAGTTGTGGTCAGCGTAATTGACAAATTCCAATCTATGTCTCGATCCCAGCACATTTGCAAAAGAAGCAGCATCCTCTAGTGGAACAACTTGGTCACTCAGGCCATATATACTCAAGACTTGGATCTCTTGATTCAGTGTGCCCAATTTACGCAAGTCGTGTGATCCTAAACCTTTAGCTTCATAAGAAGGAACACCAACAACACTATCAACTTCTTTATCCTCACTAGGGCAATCAAGTGGCAATGCAACACCATCTATAGGTTCAGGTTCCTCAGTTAATGGTCTCCTGGGTTTCGAATCTGCCTGCACAGTTTATCAAGTGTGGACAGAAAGTGTATTGCTCACCAGCATCTAAAAGCCGTTGTTGTTTTAAAGCCCATCTGAACATTGATGCGCTTCCACTGGCATGGGAAATTATGGAAGTCAGTACAAGATTAGTACCAATCTCCTGGTATTGCAAACCATTCGTGAATACTTTAATAACAGTGTCAATGTCTTGACCATCAACATCCTCGCCATCTTGAGAATTGGCTCTGAAATCAAACCTAAAAGAGTAGATACCGAGCTTCTGAGCCAATTGCCCGGCTAATATCGATTGGTAGCAACTGTTCTTATGGGCCACTCCATCTTCATTTAACAGAATAGCAAACTTATGAGTTGGTGGATAGTGGTCTCCTCCAAATAGTGCAGAGTTGACAAACTCCTCTTCCGAAATCAATGCGCCTTTTGGCAGTGTCAAGACACCAACCAACCCTTTAGAGCCAGACGCGTTATCCGTCAACGTTGAGGTTGGGACTGATATTGATATCAGTCTCTCGTTCTCATTGAGTGTGTAGTTTGCACAGACTGCTGGGTCCACCACTAGCTTTATCTTTGGATGGCTCATAATTGGGAGTACAATAAGAAGAAGAAGAACAACAACAACAACAACAACAACAACAACAACAACAAACCGGGGAGTTGCTGTTTGAATTTTCAGGAGGACAAGTTGCAAGTTGCAATGCCATACACGACAAAGGAGTTTTCACGCTTAAGGATTTGCCATGCTGCTTGATATAATTTTTCGAGTGTGAAATTACGAACAATCCTCGATTCGAGACATGCAGCAGCAGCTAAAAGGAGGCACCAACCACACCTCTCTAACCAAACAGAGAGATGTGGACAGAGAGATGTGGTGCATACACAACTACATTGGATCAATTGTTAAAGTCTATCGTCGGTCGTTTCGTTTCCCATCATTATTAAATAATACAAGGACACACAGTGCGCCAATTGAAGTAATCAGGCTTGCAATAACCAAGGATCCCTGATGATATCGCTCATGGTTGGACGCTTTCTAATGTTGCGTTGCAAAATCTTCCTAATCAAATTAATGCACCCTTCGCTAGTGATGAATGGCGTGCGCAATTCACCCTCCATAATCTCATCAACGTTGTAGAATGGGTTCTCCTTGTAGATCAACGTGTAGATCAAAATACCCAAGGACCACACATCCTGGGGCTTCCCTTCATAAGGCTGCCCATTCAAAACTTCTGGGGCAGCATAATCTAGCGTGCCAACAAACACGTCAAACGGACCAGTCTTTGTGTAGGCTGCAGACCCAAAATCAATCAATTTGATGATACCATTGCCATCAATGATCAAGTTCTCATCCTTAATGTCTCTGTGCACAACGCCATTGTTATGCAGGTGACTGAGCGCACTGACGCACTGCTTTATAATGGATTTGCACTCGATTTCAGACATGCTCTTTTTCAACTCAATCAGATCAAACAAGTCAATGGCTGGTGAAGGGAACCCGTGCTGTGGTGTTTCAATATAGTAGTAGTTGTCATCCTCGAAAAAATCAATGAGACGCATGATATTTGGATGTGGGTTGTTGTTCAGCGTTGCCATCACCTGAATTTCTGAAGGAATAGTGCCCAGCTTACGATCACGCACCCATGTGTCAACCAATATACGCTCCTTGATGATCAGCTTTATAACAACCTTGTAATTAGCAGGGTCTTTACAGTATTCTGCAAAAACCACATTGCCATAAGCTCCTTGGCCCATGTTTTTTAGAACCTTGAATTCCTTAAAGTTCTTTTCACGTCTCTTGTCACCAATGGTCTTTGGGAAATATCTAGAACCAGCTTTAGTCTTCTCCATCACTTCATTTTCTTGCTTCAACAGTTGTTCTTCGGTAATGTTCTTCCCCAGCACTTTAAAGTGTGAACTAATTTCTTCATCCTTCTCAGTGGAACTAGTCATTCTGAAACTAGACATAGTTGACAAGTCTGACGATGAATTGAGATTCGAACGCATCGATGAGGAACGAGACACACTCTGGATGTCATTCTCATCTAGAATGGATAACTGTGATGGGATTTCTTCTTCATGGACATCTTCATCATCATCTTCTTCCTCATTGTTATTATGGTTGTTTAATAGAGTTGTGCTAGCAGTTGAAGGAGGCTTTGCCAACAGGCTGAGCGAATTGATGCTGGATGAGCTTCCATTGATAATATTGATTCCTGCGGATGATAGTGATTTGTTATTGTTATTCTTCTCATAGTGTGCACTGCCCAATCCAAGCTTCTCACTATAGTGGCGGTGCAAAGGTGACTGCGCCTGAGACGATGGCTGTTCCAGTTCAACGTGCTTTTGATTTTGCTTTGTAACTTCATCATGGTCTGTAACAACGTTGTGGGTTGATAACCTGAATGGCATTTGTGGTCTTCCATTCTTTTCAGTTGTTGTTGTTGTTGTTGTTGTTGATGATGATGATGATGATACTGGTGATGAATCCAACTTATTTTGGTACAAAGTTCTAGAATGTGTAATCCAAAGTAGCAATGTTTCAGGGTCTGAACATCTCAATTGTATATCTATTTTGATGATGGAGCCATCAGCGTGGATACCATCAATACCAATAGAGTTAAGAAACGCATCTTCATCTCTATGCGACACGACTGCATTCATTTGTCTAAAGAAATGTTCTGGTAAGACCAAGCCTGGCATAATTCTCAAGTTCTTGTAGAAGGTTGACATAATCTTCATGATTTGTGTAAATTTTGGAATGATTTTTGTTATTGGGTTGTTTAACAAGTCTTTGCCGTGCAAACCAAACAGATTTTTTGCAATCGAGTCGTTAAATGATAAAATCTTAAAGTTTGGAGCACTGTTTGAGATGATAAAGACGCCAGCAATGTATGGTAATGAATGTATTTTAAACTTTAATAGAGATTCTTGTTCATCGCCAACGATTTTTGTTGTGATTGCACATGGGATGTTGAACGCATTCTTCACGATTGTAAAGTATCTCTGGTGATTTATATTGTATGATATTTGCTCCAAGGGAGTGAGTGCGGAGTCCTCTTCAGGAGTAGCGTCAGTGTAGTTCTTAATCTTGTTGACCAATTTATCAATTGTAGGTATGCTGTCTGGGGACGAGCTCAAAAAGGGTGTACCAGAGATCTTCTTCCAGGATGTGATGGCCAGAGAGTTTGTTTGAACAACGAGGTCAGCACAGTCACATGGAACTTGATCAAACATGCAAATAATCAAGTTTCCCTTTCTCTTTGCCCATAACGATGCCCAGGTGATTTTGTTTCCTGATTTAGCAATGGCGACAATCTCCCCAGAAAAAATCATCTGTTGCTGATCTCTATTGTTCTCCATCAATTGCTGTGACATTCTGTTCAACACAAATGTTCTAGAGTCTGAGCTGATGAGGTCCAGCAGAGTTAATCTTTTCAAAGAACTTCTAGAGACACCGAAAATCAAACAAGCCAAGTCATTGGCAGCTTTTAGTCCCCATGGAGAATTTAGTTCTGCGGTGAAAACAGCTTGTGGTGAACTGTTCTTTTGTGAAACGTTGTGGAACACTCTTTGTGTTGGATTTGCAGGCCCAGGCACATTGTTAACTGGTGCTCTACCCTTTTCTTCGTATACTGATTGGTTTGCCAACGAAGATAATGCTAGAGAAGAGACACCCTTGTGAATGTTGTTAATGATAGGAGTTTGAATCAATGATTCGTAGAATGGAGTTGCCAATGCGTGCAAGAGCTTCACTTTCAACTTTTTCTCCTCCTCAAGAGACTCTTTTGAAGATGCGTTTGACTCGCTAACGTTTGATAGTGACAAGTCATGGAGGTTCATTGCCAAGTTCTTCCTTGTGGTGTCTGGTGATAACGAATTGTCTTCTCTAAGTATGTTTATAAGAGCTCTGAGGCCTAATTGTGTTGTGTTGTTATTATGGTTATTGCTTGAATCCGTTGATGCTGATGCTGATGCTGATGGCACAGTTGATGCTGAATCTGTGAACAACGCTGATAGGGCGGCAGAAGATGCGTTCGACTGTATCTTGATGTCATCAGCCTCTGTGCGTATCGAGTTTATAAAGTTGTCAATGTTGATGTGAACAGAGTTTGAGCCGCCAGTGTGGTGGGTGGCTGTTGTTGTGTTTGCACCGCTGGGAGCAGGGTTGAGCAAGTCAGGGCGGTCCAGCAGAATCTCCAGTGATCTTTTGAGCGTGGATAGTCGCACAGCAAGAGAGTTTGGGGACAGATGAGCGTACGAGTAAGCATGTGTGGACTCTCTGGGGAACTTGAGCAGCTCAGTGTGGTTGAGGGAAAGCTTTGATATCTTGGAGTCGATGATGATGTTGTTTGGCCTTTTCGAGTTGGAGCGCTTCACCGAGGAGGGTGAGCGCTGTATTGACTGCTTGTGTTTAGGCGTGATTTCTTGGCTGTTCGTCAAGTACAGATTCTCCGTGTTGCTCACCTTGTCTCTGTGCTTGTCTTCATAGTCTTTGTCGTCATTCTTGTCATTTTTGACATCTTGGCCGTCATCACCAACATTATCGCTGTCATCGTCTTTTTCGTCTTCTTCGTCTTCTTCGTCTTCGCCATCCCCGTCATAAATAAAGAAGGACTTTCTAGAGCCTCCACTTATAGGGGGAGCCAAAGGTGATGCTGGTGATGCTGGTGATTGATCATGCGGTGGAGTGCTGACTGTTTTCTTCTGTAGTCTCTCCAGCTTGATTGTGCCAGTTGGGCCGTTGATAGGACAGGCGTAGGGCATGGGAATGGTGCAGTGAGGGTGGTGGCTGGTGGGTTACAGCCTTTCGGATGGTTGTGATTAGTTGTGTGGTTGTCGTTGCAGTCGTTGCAGTCGTTCTCCTTTAGGCGTTTTTCTTTTTCTTTTTGAATTTTTTTTTGTTAAGCGTACATCTCCTGTTAAAGGCTGGGCTGGGCAGAGGTCGTGAGCGGGGTGGAGGATATGACAGAGGTAGCCTGGGCATGGTCTGGGCAGACCCAGGCCTGCCATTATATATCCCTTTCAAAAAAGCAGACTGATTGCATTCCATAGCTTTGGTTTGGTAGTTTGTATGTGATGTTTGGCCTTATGAAGAACCCCGAGTATGACAAGACTGAATTATTTGCGCTATATAATAATACTACTGAAACTACAGTGTTATATAGCAATACTGTTTAATCAAAGACACTGTTCCATTTCTTTCAATAATATATAATTAACAATGATGGTTGTTTGGTGAAGATGAAGTGACGATTAATATTGTATTGGACAATTGGACAATAACAAAGCTTTTTACAATAATTAAAAATCACAGCGTGAATTCAACTACTTGAGCACATCAATAGTATGTATGAATATGTCTGTGTGATATATGATATGCTGCTATTATTATGGATCAAAACAAAAACACACACTGATATCTTTTACTTTCCATATCTTTATATCTTCTGCAATACAGAGATACTGTACTACGTCAAAGAAGATATGGACAGTTACATTGACCAATAACTAACATCATCACTGTTACTGCAATCACCAGCCCTATCACCGCCATCATTACCATTACCATTACCATCATCACTATAGCATATCTTAGGAAAGGGAAGTTTTAGTTGTACTTTTGTGTCAAACATAATCGTTTTAATGGCACGATAAGGCTGACAGATATATACAGTTCGGTGTATTAATTGAATGCTGGAGCCACCACAATGGCTTCAGTGTTCTTACTGCTGGCCTATAATCTATTATACTATTACCGTATGATATTGTATAATAGCAAAATAGCGAACTAGCATATTGTAATTAATTATTATGTTGTTTGTTCTTTTCGTTTTATTCGGATTCGCTATTCACTTGCAAGAAATCTTTAATCAACGTCAACGTCGAAGTAAATTTAAAAAGGGAAGGAGGATACTGGCGTTTCATGGTATATTTACTGCTTTATAAGTAAACAGTACTGGAGAGATTGACAACAATTCAATCCTAGTAAGACACCTCGCATCCCTTGTATACTTTGCAGTTGCAAAATCTGAAACCATATCTCTTTTCGATAAGCGAGTACCCTAGATTAAATAAAAAGGCTGATATCAACTCGATTGATGGGCAACAAACCATAACCCTAAAGACGCATACACCTACGACGCTCTATTTCGACACACACAAATACACCATCCAAACCAACCAACTACATAGGCCAACCAACCAACCAACAACTGTTCTTATTAATCACTTTGTCAGCCTTTCAGCGATTTTAGTTGTTTTTTTTTTTTCACAAAAAATCATCAAAACCAAAAAAACCAAAAAAACCAAAAAAAAAACTAAAATCTTCTCATTCCACCGACAAAACAGCCAAAAACATAGCTAATACTGGCCAAATAAAGCTAAGATATACTCGCTCTGATACACAGCGCTATGGACTGGAGAGTGGAATTAAAAAACCAGGAGCGTCTCAGATACGTGGGCGTCCTGGTGAACGCTTTCAAGGAGCTCGCGCTCGCGGCCAGCAACAACAACACTGCTTCCTTTGATTTAAGTAAGCTAAAGAACTCAGCAGAGGAATTTGAGAAGTATTGCTACCAGAATGCGAAGAATAAAGCTGGATACGTTCATTTCTTCAAGCAAAAAATTATGAGCATCAAGAACTCTGTCGCTCAACAAAAGATGAGACAACAACAACAACAACAACAACAAATAGGCGGTGGTCAACAACAGCAACAGCAGGGCCAAAACCAAGGTCATCCTCAGACACAGCAGTTCCAGAACCAGATGCAACAAGGTCATCCTCAAATGTCTAACATAGGGGCAAACATCTCTCAAGGTAACTT
Source organism: Liangdongia dendrica (assembly GCA_030570475.1). NCBI lineage: Eukaryota > Fungi > Ascomycota > Saccharomycetes > Phaffomycetales > Wickerhamomycetaceae > Liangdongia > Liangdongia dendrica. The sequence goes on from JAJLVY010000220.1 coordinate 14,349, forward strand.
GACCCAGAATCAAATATTTATGGCTCAGCAGGCACAAGCTCGACAGGCGGCAGCTGCTCAGCAGCAGCAGATGCGTAATAATCAACAACAAGGTGGTCCAAATAACAATAATAGTAATAACGGATCTGCTAATATGGGGCAATTTAATGTGCCAACTTTTAATACAACGCAACAACAGCCTCAACAACAGCCTCAGCCTCAGCAAACTACACAGCAACAGCAGCAAGCTATTGCATTACAAATAAAAACTACACCAATCCCCCCAGCCCTATTGGAAAAAATACCCACACTACCACCAAATGTAAATACTTGGAACCAAATATTTGAATTGATGGCTTCAAAACGCATCGATCAAGAATATATTGGAATCATTAGGCAGGTGTATGCTGTACACACACAGCTCTTGCATAAACAACAGCAACAAAGGCAATTTAATAATTCTGTGGCTATTGACCCATTATCTACTGGTAATAACTCTGCTACTTGGAATAGACAACAACAGCAACAACAACAGGATCTAAGGAATAGACAAGTTCAGCAACAGCAACAACAACAACAACAACAACAATCCATGCAAAACCAGAATCAAAATCAAAATCAGAATCAGAATCAACAACAGCAACAGCAACAGCAACAAGGTAATAATATTCAAAACCCAGCTGTCGCTGTCCCCAGACAAAACATTCAATTAACCCCAGAGATGGTGCAAAGAATGAACGAGAATGCTGTGAAACTATTGACTAGTCTACAGCAAGAAGGTAGAGTCCCTAAAGATCTCACATCTGAACAAAAGAGCATGTTT
>JAJLVY010000221.1:0-15088 GCA_030570475.1 Liangdongia dendrica
GCTGGAAAAGACAGAGTTATTGAAAACATGATATCAGTTATTAAAAAATGGAATACTGCTCAAATAAAGGCAACGGAAGATGCTATAAAGGCTGCTGAAGCTGCTGAAGCTGAACAAGAGAATCCAAACGAAGGTGAAAAAGATACCAAAAAGAAATCGAAACCTCAAAAGAAGAAGAGTAAAGAACAAGATGCCGAATTGACCATTGATAGTGATTACGCTATTAGAGCTAGAGCGATTGTTCAGAGAGTTCATAATGAGAAATGGAGCTTGGAAGGCATCGATGATCAAGAGACTACTAAAGATGTAAATGAGATACAGGATGAAGTCACAGTCTCAGTTGAAAGTGATACTAAGGAAACATCTTCTGAATCTATTGGAGACAATGTTAGTGAAGGGAACATAATATATGAGGATGCCAAAGAAGATGAGGATATCAAAGAGCCTGAAGACGAAGAAAAAGAACAAGAAGAGGATGGTTTAAATAATTTGATTGTTGAAGAAGTTAATGTGGACGATTTTGTTTCTAAAGAGGACTTTATCGAGACACAACATAAAGAAGTCGATGGCATAGAAAAGAAAGAGAAGAAAGCTAAGAAGGATAAGAAGGATAAGAAGGATAAGAAGGATAAGAAGGATAATAAGAAAGAAAAGAAGAATAAAAAAGAAAAGAAAGATAAAACAAGTAAAAAGTCCCAAGAATAAATCATCTGTTTGCATTGTATAAGATTAGATAAAGTAATCAATTGTAATATTAAGCATCAGTAAATTACTGTCTTTTATAAAACGCGTTCGCGTAATTGGGACTGTCAAAAATTTGGGTTTAAAAGTGAGCAAACTAAGAACCATATAGAGGCGTTAACAATAATAAACTGAAACCAAGAATGGCTACTGATTTCCAAAGAGCTGAGAAGAATCTTGCTCAAATCATTGACAAGTCTAAGGATGTCGATCCAGATTTGAGATTCATGGCATTGAACGATTTGAATAAACTCTTAGATGAGCATAAATTGATCATTAACAAAGTTAACAACCTTTCCTCAAAGATCATCAAGGTGTTACTTGACAGTCTAAATGATACAAACTCCGATGTCCAAATTCAATCCTTAAAGTGCTTTAAACCACTGGTCTCAAGTTTGGATGATAATGAAATTTTGGATATTTTGACTAAATTGAACAATAATAGGGCTGCTTCAAACTCAATCACAACTTCAATTCAGACAATGGCAACTGCTGAAATTTTGAAAAACTTAAACTTGAAACATAGTTCTACAGGGGCTTTGATTAGCTCTCGTTTGTTGCCAACATTAATCTTGGAAAACGATGACGGTATTGTTACATCCTTGGATTCTATTGAAACCTTGACGGATTTGATAAAAAATTTGGGGAACACTTTGCCACATGACGAAAAAGTGAAAATTTATAATAGTTTAGTCAAAACTATATTCAAAGGGGATAGCATTATCAGCAAGAAATCTATTGTTGCTTTGGGTTTGCTGGTTAACACATTGTCTGTGGATGATTTTAAAGATATTTTGTCCTTGATTCACGAATTCCAAAATGAGGACTATGAAACTGTTAGCGTGACCCTTAATACATATATTTCTTTGGCTAAAGCCAATTCCAGTTTTTTTATCCCCTATGTTGGAGACTTTATTCAATATGCTATTGCCCATTTATATATTGATCAAGAAGAATTGGATGATGAACAAATCAAGATTGATGATATTAGATTTGAGTCTTTACAATTCATTGATACATTAATTCCAGTTGGTAGTGCAATTGAGCCATTCATTTCTAATATTTTGGACATTATCAAGAAATTCATGGTGTATGACCCATACACAAACAGTTACTCTGATGACGAGCTGGATGACGAATTCTCTGGTGATGACTTTTCGGATGATGAGAATTATGATGATGATGATGAAAGTGATGACAATACTTGGAAGTTGCGTAAGCAATCAGCAAAACTAACCTCATCTGTTATTACACAATTCCCACGTTCGTTGGATTCAATTTTCAATAGTGGCATTTTTGAATTGTTGGTGGACTCATTGTCTGATAGCTCTGAAACTGTTTCTTTTGAAAAGATTAACGCTTTAGAAATCATAACTTCATCCACCTTGAAACAGCATGGCAAGAGATCATCACGTAAAAGAAAAGGCTCTGATGTATCTATGAGTGATATCTCTGATGATTCTTTTAGTCAATTAAACAGATGCAGAAAGAAGTTGGTTAACAGTTTCATCAAAGAATTGGCAAACACAAAATCTAATAATATCAACAAATACAACACCTACTTGAACTTTTTCCAAGGTTTCGCTAAGTTGGATGAAAATCTAAAGCCATTGTTGACTTGTGTTAGAAATCACAACTTTGGTTTGAATCTGGATTTGTTAAAATTCTATTCTGCTGTATTGCAAAACATCGCCTTAGAATACTTTGGCGAAGAAATCACATACATTGTTGAAATGATAAACAGTGGTTTGTCAAGCAAAAATCATATTAGTGTCTTGAACTCTATGGATACGGCTGTTGATTTGTTGAATCTTGTTTATAATGAAACCTTGACTAATTCTATTGTTGACATTGCTTCCTCCAACAAAAATGATAGTGAACTCAGGAACACTGCTATTCAAAATTTGGGTGATTTGAATACTTTACCAGCTAATGAGGTTAACAATATTTTGACTTTGTTTACAAAAACTTTGAAATATGAGCCAATCGTTGTTAACACTATTTTATCAATTTCCAAATTTGTTGAAGTGTATCACAGTGTGATCACCCCTCAAATCATTAATGAAATTGTCATCATTTATAAGGCATTGTTGAATGATGTTAACTACTATTCTTATGCTGTTGAATCTTTGGGTACTATTGTTCACTATTTCAAAATTGATCCTTCCATTGGAGAAAATCTAGTGAGCCTATTTGACAATAACAAACATCAATCACAAATTTTGCGTGTGTTATCACATTTGGATTTCGGTAATGAGAACTTGAAAGCTATTTTTCACGAGGCTAATGAAATTTCAGAAATCGATGAAGAAGCTTTACTTGAAGTTTCAAGAAAGATTGGTTCTGATTTGATTCCGCTCTTGGAGAAGAATGTTGATGATGTCAGAGGTATCAAGATCCTAGCTGACATTGTCATTAATGAAAACTTGACTGATTATATTAGTGCCAGAGAACAAGACTTGATTAACCATGTTAACCCAGCTTTTAACATTAGACTATTGGGTTTTATTGGTGAAAAAACTACACTATCTATTACTCTTGAGCAATTGTTGGGATACTTTGATGATGAAGAAAATAAAATTTATGCTGCTGAAGCTCTAGGTAAGATTGTTTCGAAGAATATTGATGAATACTTGCCAAGATTTTTGGATAGTATCAAGGCTGATAAATACCGTTATTTGTTGTTAGTTTCCATTAAACAGGTTTTAAAAATCAATAATGGTTTGAAGTTTGATGATTATAATACTATTTGGGATACTATTATTGCTTCTATTGGGGAAGAGAATGAGATTAATGAGGAACTGGCAAAAATTTCAGCACAAGATCTTGGCCTAATCTTGGTGGATAACAATGATACCAATTTCTTTTACAACAAGGCTTGCGAATTGTTGAACTCCCCATCTGAACCTGTTGTTTATACAATAGTATCTGCTATCAAGTTTATTTTAGCTTATGACAATATTATTTCCATTGATTTGATTGACACCATTCTGTTACAAGTGTTTAACAAGACTCCAAGTGAAAGTTTGAAAATCAAGCAAATTTCTGTTATAACTTTAATCACTGCTCTAAACAATCATTTCAACTTGTTGATTCCATATTTGTCTACAATTCTACCAATTATTTACAATGAATTGGCAGCTAAAGCAATTTATCGAGAAACAATTCAAATTGGTCCATTCAAGCACAAGATTGATAAGGCTTTAGAGGTTCGTAAAAATGCATTTGAGATTCTTTACAAATTAAGTTTAAACCACGGTATGTTGCCTAACGTTGATTTCAATGAAATTTTGTCCATTGTTGTGAAGAATGGTTTGAAGAGTGATATTGTTTCTATCAGTTCCTTGATCATTATGAAACTGTTGGAGTTTGATGATGTATCTTTGAAAGCTGAGGACAAGCAATCATTACTGGATGGTATTGACAAACTGTTGGGAACTATCAAGAGAAAGGAAGATGAACAGAAAGATTCTAAGGAGGAACAAGAAACCAAGAAAATTTTGATCACCTTGAGAAAGTCAATTATCTGAGGCTATTTTTGCTATGTATTTGTTCTGTTCTAAGTGATTTGCCACTCCGCAATTGGAATATGCAGCCGACCTGTCAAAAGTTACAGTTTTTGATCAAAAAAGAAAACAACAATGCAACTTTATAATGTTTAGCTGAACTCTATCTCGAGCTTTTTTTAGCTTTTTCTTTATATACCCCCCATTTTTATCTTGATAATTTCTTTTTTTTTGCTTATGTTAACAGTGGGAATGTATGGCAATGCAATGCATAGACGATCTTTCCTTCGAAAACACCATTTTTCCAGGGGTATGGGGTATAAATTCACCTCTTTTCCAAATAATATTTCTATCCACCCACATTCTTTCTAATTTGTAGCAATACATATATACATTTCTTATACATCACTCAGTATGACTAAAGGAGAACCAGTCTATCGCTCATACATCTCAGATGAGATCACGGAACAACTACCACGTCCTACGCCAAAGCTTAAGCACAATGTTTTCGACAACTTCAAGCTAACAGACAAAGTGGCTGTCATTACAGGTGGTGCCAGAGGGATTGGCTTTGCAGTTGCCGAATGCTATAGCCAAGCTGGTGCAAACATTGCTATTGTTGACTACAACCTTGACGTTGCTGTGGAGAGTGCAAAGATCTTGAGCACACAATACAAGAACAAAGTTGAGGCCTACCACGTTGATGTTAGCGATGCAGCTGCTGTTCAGGCCGTTATTGAAAACATTGAAAAGGAGTTTGAGACTATTGATATATTTGTTGCTAATGCTGGTATTGCCTGGACAGACGGTGCTATTTTGAACCCAGACAAGACCGATGGTGTTGAGAAATGGAAAAGAATGATTGATGTTGATCTGAATGCCGTTTACTATTGTGCCAAAGCAGTTGGTGGGATCTTTCAAAAGAATGGTTCAGGTTCCTTTATTGTTACTGCGTCAATGTCAGGTCACATTGCCAATGTTCCAAATCACCAAACCTGTTACAACGTTGCAAAATCGGGTTGTTTGCATCTCGGAAGATCATTAGCTGTTGAATGGGCAGGTTTTGCTAGAGTCAATACCATCAGTCCAGGTTATGTTGACAGTGGGCTGTCTGACTTCTTGCCTAAAGACGTTCGTGCTAAATGGTGGAGTTTGATTCCAATGGGTAGAGAAGCTTTACCACAAGAATTGGTTGGTGCATACCTGTATCTTGCCTCAGATGCATCCACCTATACTACAGGTTCTGATATTAGAGTTGATGGTGGCTACTGTTGTGTTTAGAACTATACAGTTATAGAGTAATAATAAATAATTTTGCGTTTTTTTCTATCCATAATCGCATACAGTGTAAGTAATAATAATAATAATAATAATAAAGTAAGAGGTTTAAGGTTTAAGGTTTAAACCAATACTATTGGTAATTTGTGTTGGCTATATGTTGATGACCTACTAATAAGGGCAAAAGATGCTATAAAACAGGGACATGGGAATAGAGAAATTATCCTTTTTTTTGACAATTAATCTATATTATGTATCTATGTATTCAATTATAATCTATCCTTTTAATTATTCCTAGTCAACGAAACCACTAACTGTTAGTTAGGATTGAATCTTTATTTATTTGAGCTCTTAAATTTCCCATCCCATTGTGAGACTTCACAAAAAGTTTGATCTTTGGGAGAGACCAACTCATGGCTTCATCACCTGTCTTCAGTCGTCAAACTTCGATAATGATTGTCAGAATGAAATTGAGCTATTGAAGTTGGGATAAGGACAAGTGTAATGGTAAGACAAAGTCGTCTAAAGTGTATTGGAAGAAATGAGAGGAAATTGTTTGCTCAAGCTTAACAAAAGACTTCCAATTTTTGCACTAGTTATGAGAAAACTTTCTAAAAGTCGATGTATACGTAACTCGCCCATAAATGCTTTTAATAGTGAAATGCTGATGCATTGTGTACTTTAGAACATGTTTTTGAATACTAGAAGTTTATTTATCAATTATTTCATGTTTTATTTACTTTTTCAGTGTTGTCAATACTTTATGCACTATATTATGCAACACACGCATGACTGCTAGACAATTAAACATTTAAATCGTACAATTATATAATTTATTTTCTGTCTATAAAGAAGTGAGGTTCTGATCTGGATAATGTATAATAATTTTTGTTCTTCAAACATCACTTTATAAGTTTACAACAAAGAGTTATTTAAGAAGAAACTCATTTTTAGACAACTGCACGTGACATCATCACAACTACACAACGAATATTTTTGGTTTTGCAGGAACTCGTCCCTGTTAGCTCAGTTGGTAGAGCGTTCGGCTTTTACAGTCTGCACGGGAATCAAGCATTTCTTAACGAAGTTAACCGAAATGTCGGGGGTTCGAGCCCCCCATGGGGAGTTCCTAATTTTTGATTTTTTGATTTTTGACCTGTGCGTCTGCGCTGCATGGGCTGCTTCTCGTTACCTAAGTAACTCACCTTTATTGTTCACATTATTGTTCACATAAAAGTTGTATTAAATGTTATTTTTCCTACCAGACAAGAGTTATTTTTATTTTGTTTCATTCATATTCTATAAAGAGGAGGTATATATACTATACTAAAATAAATCATAATCAAGGGCATAAATAATAGGAAGAAGAGGCAGTAGAGCAACGAAAAACCAAAGAGATTCCAAGATCAACTAAAAATCAACGTTGATTCCCATTTGCAGTACTTTGAATTTATTTGTTATTCAACTTCTTAACCAATTCAATGTACTTTTCGGTGGAGAAGGACTTTGGTCTTTCGATTGCGGCACCGACAGCTCTGTCAATGATCAATTGAGGCAAGACACCGAAAGCTCTAGAGACACCAAACAAGACGGTGTAGAAGGAAGCTTCACTCAAACCATAGTATTGCAACAAGACACCAGAGTGGGAGTCAACGTTTGGCCATGGGTTCTTGGTCTTACCGTGCTTGGTCAAGACATCTGGGGCAACTTGGTAGATGGAGGAAACCAACTTGAACAAGTCGTAGTCTGGCAAGTGCTTCAAGGCGAATTCTCTTTGAGCGGTGTATCTTGGATCAGTCTTTCTCAAGACGGCGTGACCGTAACCTGGGACGACTCTACCAGCGTTCAAAGTATCCCACAAGTACTTTTCGATGGATTCCTTGGAGTAGTCACCCTTAACTTCATCCTTCAACTTGAACAACCATTCCAAAACTTCTTGGTTAGCACGGCCATGTAATGGGCCAGCCAAACCGTTCAAACCAGCAGCAAAGGACAAGTATGGGGAAGACAAAGCAGAACCAACCAAGTGGGTTGTGTGTGCAGAGACGTTACCACCTTCGTGGTCAGAGTGGATGGTGACGTACAATCTCATCAATTCGATAAATTGTTGGTTGTTACCGTAACCTAGCAAGTGAGCCAAGTTCTTACCGTAATCAGCATCCTTCAAGATTTCTGGGACTTGACCATCTTTGAAAACGTTTTGGTAGATTCTTGCAGCAATGGTTGGCAACTTGGCCAACAAGTTTAGAGAATCTTCAAAAGTGTAGTTCCAGTAGTCCTTCTTGTTAACACCACCGGCGTAAGCCTTTGCGAATTCAGATTCGGATTCCAAAGCGTTGACAGCAATGGAGAATTGAGCCATTGGGTGTAAAGTTGATGGACAACGGTCAATCAAGTCCTTAACGTGAGCTGGCAATTCTGATCTAGCAGCCAATTCAGCGGAAAAGGCTTGGGTTTGGGTGGCAGTTGGGACTTCACCAGTCAACAACAACCAGAACAAAGCTTCTGGCAATGGTTCTTCACCACCTGGAGCCTTTGGCAATTCCTTTTGGATGTCTGGGATGGTACGGCCTCTGAATCTGATACCTTCTTCTGGGTCCAAGACGGAGCCTTCCCAAACCAAACCCTTGATACCACGCATACCACCGTAAGCTTGTTCCAAGAGGACTTCACCGATAACGGTCTTACCGTACTCCTTCTTTAGTTGCTTGATTTGTTCAGCCTTTTCTGGGATTTGCTCAGCAAAACGCTCCTTCAAGGTCTTTTCGCCAGTGGCTGCAGAGTAAGCTCTTGCACCATTCTTTCTCAAGATGCTGGCTGTTTGTGTTCTTAGGGAGGAAGCTAGACGTAGAGATGACATTGCTGTGTGTGTGATGTGTTTGTTGTTTGTTGTTGTATTGTAGTTATATTGAGTTCTGTGTCTATTATGTTGTTTTAAAGCAATTGAGTGTAGAGATATATATGCAGATCAACAATTGATATATGTCGTGTATATGGTGATTGTGATATATGTCGAGGAAACAGTCAATTGACGAGGACAGTAGAAGAGAAACAAGAACAGAAACAAGAACAGGAGCAAGAAAGGCATTCCCACATATTTATAGACTGATTACCCAAATTCCCAATCTTAGCCCTCTCTCTCTCTTTTTTTTTTTTTTTTTTTGGTCATGACATTTTGGCCAGAAAGGAAACGAAAGGAAACGAAAGGAAAGCTCATTCTTTCTTTTGGAGGCTAGTGGGAGCGTGTGGTGCGTACCGGAGGGTGCTGGGCAGGACGCTGGGCAGAAGAGGGACACTGGGCCTGCGTGGGCGGGCCTGCGTGGGCGTGGTGGGCCAACAAGCAAGTCGGAACCGAGCTGGCGGGAGTTTAGAAACAGGCCAAAAAAGCAAAAAAGTGGAGCTCACGCAGCGAGCGCTGGCAGTCGATCACAGGCAGTCGATGACCATAAAAAAGGGTGTATTTCGCTGGTGGTCACTCACTTGCTGTCTTCTCTCTCGGTATCGATATCATCTACGAGCGTGAGGGGCAGGTGAACAAGCACAGCGTCACACACCAGCTCCAGCTGGCGTTATTCCTCTCTTGTCCTCTTGTCGTTATTCACCTCTTGTCGTAGCACGCGGCCAGGCATAGGCGCACCCAAACACAATCGACACCCCGACACCATCACAAAAACACAGGCTTCCTGCCCGAACCAATCTCTGTCTTGCAAATCTACGCGGGCCAATGAGGGCGGTGGGAGTTGTAATGCTCAACGCGGCCCCGACCGTCTTTTGAACATGAACAATGGGATCAATCAGCATGTACAGTAGTAGTAGTAGTAGTAGTAGTAGTAGTAGCAGTAGTACTAGTTATTATAGTTGTTGCACCTCAGCAGTGCACTCGAGCCCATACCCACAGTGGGTCAGGGCACGCAACGCAGACAAGACAATTTCTAATTTCTAATTTATTATATAAGATAAATTGTCCTTCAACCGACACCGCCAGCCTCACCACCGAACTTATTGTCCCTCGACCGAGCTGGGGTCATTCTGGGCCCATCGTGTCTACAAAACACTTCACAGGGTTGGGAGGATCTCTCACGGCATTAACAACCAGCTTAACAACCAGCTGACACAAAACAAAACCAAACCTACCCAACCTCACGTTGACGGCAAGGCAAGTCATTGTGGATGCACAGCAAACTATACTACTACATTACATGCTCTACATGCATGCTGATTCTAAACATTAACATAATAACGATTAATACCTATGAAAGGGGTATAGAACTGTACAAAAGAAAACTGTAACGTGTGTGTGTGTGTGTATATGTGCATGTGTATGGGAGCTTGGTCTTTTTTTTTTCTCTTTAAGCTTCAGCTTGTTCGCCTTCTCCTCCATGGTTTGGAATAAAGTAACGTGGCTCATCAAACACATGGAACCTGTGTTCTCTCACACCATCCCCATAAAACATGCCTGGGAATCTCATGTCCTCTGGAACTTGGCTCTCATCAACCCTGTCTTGGCTATAGCAAACCTCATCCTTAACAACCTGATCTGGCTGTGGAACGTAAAACTTGGCCGCTTGAACCTCAGTATCAGTAATCGTACCTCTACTGATTCTAGCATAACCAGTTCTCACTAGCTTCTTGTACAGAATATATTGGCACCATCTGTCCCAATCGCTTGGATCAACATCGTGCATGCCATTCTTTTCACTCACATATGTGTTGTAGTTACCTTCGCCTGGAGTAGTCACCAAGTAACTGAGCAACACTAGAGGACGATCACTAGAGGCCATAATGTCAGAAATACCCAATGATTGCAGTCTTCTGTCTTCAACATCCTCTTCTTGCCCAGAATGGAACACAACAACATCAACAAGCTCACCATACACGTCCAAAGTTGCATGGATAGCTGGCGCCAACTCACCAACAGGAGATGGCAACAAGTGGTGTGTCGAGTTCAAAATTGGGAACTTGGACAGCAACACACAACCCCAAGTGTGCTTGTTTGGGCCTGGACCGTAGTCAGCGTACATGTTCAACTGCTCAGCCAATTGCTGCGTCAAATCTCTGTTACCACCAACAATTCTCTGGGTATCAGTCTCCAGCAGCCCAACAACGTCCAGTTCCAAATCTTGGATTAAGTCTTTCATACGGCCTTGACTCACCCACATGTCATTATCTAGACCAAAGTGAATGGTCCAGATACCAGCTGTGAAAATTCTAGAGTCTGGATGGTATGGTTGTGGGTCTGTCACTGGGAATCTCAAGTATGCAATCAAAACAGAAACTGCAGCCAACACAGTGAAAATCCTTTTAATCTTGTGCAAAGCAGGCTTGATGTTCACTTCCACAATTTGATCCTTTTGGAACAGGGCCAAACCAATCAACAAAATGGAAACGCCAACAACAATATCGGTTCTCTCTCTCAAAATCCAACCGTATGGAACAAATGCATATGCAACAGTCCAGACAGAAGACAAAACCAAAATGATGTAGACAATAGCAGCAATAAAGAAAGTAACCGCAGTGTTCAATTGAGCAGCCTGGTTAAACAAGATTGGTGTCACAACAGACAAGAACAAGGTCTGTGTCAATGCACCAGAATACCCACTCCAACCTGGAACGAAAACAAGAGCTGCACCGGAAATACACCCAATAATAAACATTAGAAGCTTGTACTTGATCAGCTCTTGACGAGTTAAACCAAGGTAGATACCCAAAATCATAGTTAGCAATGTAACGGCACCATGTGGGACTGGTAGTGGACCGCTAACTGGATAACCATCCCACACCCATGTGATCATAGTGGAAGAGTCACTCAGTAGTTCGTGAAGGGAAAACAGTAGCCCACCTAGACCAAGACCAGTTAGGCAAACAGACTTCTTGGTGGCTGGAGCAGAGGAAATAGTGATTCTTGGCTTTGGAGTGAACAATGCTGAAATGATACCAACAGCCAAACCAGTCTTGTTCCAACCACCATTGGAAATGTTTAGCAATGGCCAGATTGGATTGTCAGAGTAATGTGAAAACTTGGCGATTGAGGATAGCAGCAGCCCAGTTAAAAAGGTGGCAGCGTAGTACTTGGATTTGGTCGAATCGTAACCATATGTACCAACTTCATTGGCTAGCGCAATGCTACTGAAACCAACACCAACAGCAATCGAAAACAACTTGTAATCAGGATCTTCAATCAAGTAGGCACCAGTACTGAAAGCAGCACATAGCACTCTTGGTAAAGCTGGAACCTTGGTGATTAGTTTTCTGAAAAATGGCAACACGGAAAAGATTGAAGCAGCAGAACAAACAATACTGGCTTCAAAACCTGAAACACCCATGCTCCACAATGGGAAGAACCAAACAGCCAAGTACAGAGCAGTCAAAGCAGACCAATAGTAGAAAGAGTTGATGGTGTTGATAATCAATTCAAAATATGTGACATCATATTTCAATTTTGGCTTCAAAACAGCAGCATCACCTTCTTTGGAGATACCTTCATCATCTTCAACAGCAGCCTTGTTTATGGAAAAGCTTAGGGTCTTTGTTGCGGTTAAAGAGATTTCTATATCCTTAAAATCAACAGCAGTCCAAGAATCAAATGCAATATCCAAAATGATCAAGGACCATTCAAAGTAGGCATAAATTGAATATGCACCAGCAACGGTGTGAACCTTGTGTTGGATGAAGAAGTAAATTAATGGGATCAAAGTTGCAAAGAAAGCAATGGACGTGTAGAATCTCCCCTTTCTCAAACTTGTTCTCTTTGGTGTTGAAGTAGTGACGTAGTACTCCCATGGAATGGTCAAAACGATGTATGAGATCATAAAGACATCATGTGCGTCGTGATCATCAGTGGAAGTGATGTAAACCCAACCACCACAGGTGACAGTTCTAATGACACCACTGACAGCACCAACAATGCTTAGCTTAGGGCGTTTTGGATCATATAGTCTTATGTAACAGAGTATCAGCAGCAGAAATCTTGGACCAGAGGTCAACGCAATCAAGATTTGGAAAATGGAGCGTTCTGGGTAACGATCACCAATTGTTGCAGAAACACTTGGGAACCACTCGTCTGGATAGCCATAGTGGGCGTTCTCAATGATCTTGTGGTAATGCAAAGAGACACCAACTATCAATGCAGCGATGAAGGCAGATGATGCACAGATGGTGTGAGCATATGACACGTATTTAGCGTTGAGTGCCAGTATTGGTTTTGATTCTTCAGACATGGCAAAATTAAATTATCGACAGCAAGAGAAACAGCAACACACAAGCAAACAAACAGACAAACAAATAGGTCTATTAAAAATAGAGGCAGAACAGTATAAGTTAAATCTGGAGGAATCTGAAGTGTTGTTGGGTGATGAGTTTTAACCCTCAGCGTCTAAGTATTGTTTCAGCTTAGCTTGATTTGGATTGTTTTGATTTGGCGTGAAATTTTCAAATTTCTCATGGTGTTGATTTAGTGCCTCTACCGATTTTAGTTGTGTGTGTTTAAGCCTCGGCCAAACAGTCTGCTTCACCAGGTGCTATTATTTTATCGATACTACTTGCCTGACTCGATAGATCTGTAATAAACACATCCAGCAACATAATGCGCCACTTTTAGAAATCAAGAGTACTTGCCCATGCGTCTTTGTCAGTACCCGTGGTGGTCATTGCACTGCTACTTGCTGTAGATGCCATCAACTGGTGTCCCATTAATTGTGTCTGTGCCATTGTCTTTGGATTGTTACCGATTTCTAACAAACAAAGAGATACAAGATCATCTGAAGGGAGCACAATGAGCGACAAATTCAACACAACTTCGAGACAACTTTGACACAAATTCGAACAACCGAACAATCAATTTACTATATCTATCAGAATTTACCCCATATTTTACTCCAAAGAAAACACTTCCGGCCTGGTCCCACCATCACAGTTAGACAGAAGCCAGGCAGGAGCTAGGCAGAAGCCAGACAAAAGCTAGGCAAAAGCTAGGCAGAAGTTAGGGGGAACCCACCCATCAGACAACTGCCGGGCAATTCTGTTGGCCCCGGAATTGTGTCGCAAACCAGATCCATCACCCAACCACAGAATTTCGTCCAGACAAACAGGAGGAATATTTAACCATGAAACCATCCCTTTCACCTTTACTCTTATTCAAGATTTTCTCAACCAAAAGGATATCAACTCAATTGAATACTGTGAGTGCAAGGCAATTGTTCTTTCCCTTAAGGATGATCCTTTTACTAACAAAAACGCAAGTTTAAAATGTCTATTTCAAGCAAACTATCCGTCAAGGATCTTGACGTTGCCGACAAGCGTGTCTTCATTCGTGTCGACTTTAACGTTCCATTGGATGGTACCACCATTACCAACAACCAAAGAATCGTTGCTGCTTTGCCAACCATCAAGTACGTTGCTGAACACAAGGCTAAGGCTATCATCTTGGCCTCCCACTTGGGTAGACCAAACGGTGAAAAGGTTGAAAAGTACTCTTTGAAGCCAGTTGCCACTGAATTGGAAAAGTTGCTTGGCAAGCCAGTCACATTCTTGAATGACAGTGTTGGTGCTGAAGTTTCCAAGGCTGTTGCCGATGCTAAGGATGGTGAAATCTTCTTGTTGGAAAACTTGCGTTTCCACATTGAAGAAGAAGGCTCCAAGAAGACCCCAGAGGGTAAGGTCAAGGCTGACAAGGCCGATGTCGAGAAGTTCAGACAACAATTGACTTCTTTGGCTGATGTCTACATCAACGATGCTTTCGGTACCGCACACAGAGCCCACTCTTCTGTCGTTGGTATTGAATTGCCACAAAGAGCTGCCGGTTTCTTGATGGACAAGGAATTGACCTACTTTGCTAAGGCTCTAGAACACCCAACCAGACCATTCTTGGCCATCTTGGGTGGTGCTAAGGTTTCCGACAAGATCCAATTGATTGACAACTTGTTGGATAAGGTTGACTTGTTGATTGTTGGTGGTGGTATGGCCTTCACTTTTGCCAAGGTTTTGAACGGTACCAACATTGGTAACTCCTTGTACGATGCTGAAGGTGCCAAGATTGTCCCACAATTGATTGAGAAGGCTAAGAAGAACAATGTCGAATTGGTTTTCCCAGTTGACTTTGTCATTGCTGACAAGTTTGACAAGGACGCCAAGGTTGGTGCTGCCACTGCTTCCGAAGGTATCGCAGAAGGCTGGCAAGGGTTGGACGTTGGTCCAAAGACCAGAGAATTGTTCGCTGCTGCTGTTGCTAAGGCCAAGACCATTGTCTGGAACGGTCCACCAGGTGTCTTTGAATTTGACAACTTTGCCGCTGGTACCAAGTCCTTGTTGGACGCTGCTGTCAAGTCCTCCGAAGAAGGTAACACTGTCATTGTTGGTGGTGGTGACACTGCTACTGTTGCTAAGAAGTACGGTGTTGCTGACAAGTTGTCTCACGTCTCCACTGGTGGTGGTGCTTCTTTGGAATTGTTGGAAGGTAAAGAATTGCCAGGTGTTACTGCTTTATCTAACAAATAACTCAGCATGAGAAATGTCTTTAATTTATAGTTTTATCCTTACGAATTATTAGGTTTTTTTTTAACGCAGAT
>JAJLVY010000222.1:0-15034 GCA_030570475.1 Liangdongia dendrica
GCACCGTGAAGCAAGACATCAGCCGTGTCAATCTGGGGACCATCGCTGTCAAAGACACCACGCACATTGACAGGGATAGCCTTCTCAGAGGATATGACGCAGGTCGAGGAGCGCTGCAGCATCGTGACGGAGAGGCAGCCCTGCTCGTACAAGTCCTGGCAGATATCGTGTGCTGAGTTGCAGGCACCCACCACGAGTGCAGTCTGGCCGGCGTACTGTGCGCCAGAGGTGTGCTGCGAAGAGTGCACGAGGTGACCCTGGAATAAGGACTGCTGTTTGAAACTTGGCATGTTTGGCTCGCCTGAGTGGCCTGTGCAGAAGATGAGGTGGTGTGGATATAGCTTGGTGGTGGTACCAGTAGTGTTGTTCTTAGTAATCACACTCCATGTCTTTGTATCATTGTCGAACGAAGCACCAGTGACTTTAGTGTTTGTCCAAATATTGAGCTCAAGTATGGAGGCATAGCATTCGAGAAAGTTTGCAAACTGGTCCTTCGAAGAGTACATTGGCGAGGTGTCTGAGTGGATGTATGGCAGCTTGTGGTAGTAGAATGGGTCGTGGAGGGAGAGGAACTTGTAGCGCTTTCTCCAGTTGTCGCCAATGCGCTCGTTCGCCTCCACAACTAGAACGTTGTACCCAAAGCTCTTGAGTCTTGCCGCAATGGTTAACCCACCTTGTCCACCACCCACAATGACTGCAGTTGGCTGGTGCAATGATTCAGTGTATTGGGTCTCAGTTACCCTTTTCTCCAACCATGTCTTTCTCAACCTGTTTTCACCATGGGATGCACCATGTGGACGGTTCTTGCCAACGAGCTCTGGAATACCAGCATACTCATCAAGGACAGTGAAAATAGTGAATGCTTTGAGCCCCACGGGAGCATCATCGGCATCCACAGACACAAGTCTGATCAATCCACGTCCTTTGGCAAACTGTGGTGAATCGTACTTGATGTAGAGTTGCAACCATTCCACAGGAGGAGTCTCAGAGGTGGCCTCGTGCATCACGACATGGGAGACACCGGTAGGAACTCTATAGTCTGCTAGTTTATCAAGTTCAAAGAAGCCAATCTTGTCATTAAACAAGTGTGGTTTTGATGCCAGCTGCTCTTTAATCTTGTCTGGATTCATAAACCCACGCAAGTCATTTGACAAGCTCAAGTGGTCTTTCCAGACACAGTGCTCCATCAAGAAGGGTCCCAGTTCCTGTTCAGTTTGCAATGCATTGTTAAACTCTGCGAGCCATGCTCTTGCGAGGGCGGTGTAGTCGTTGTTCTGGATGTTTTGATGGTTTGGTTTCAGCGAGCCGTATATACGCTCCTGCGGGATGTCCTTGTCGTATGCAGAGTCAAAGTATGGTGGATTGATGTCGTCAAAGTCTTCGAACATATCTTGTCTTTGATTGCTGATGGTATTGGTGCATTGAGAGTTAAAAGTGAATGGGTGAAGGACTGGACTGGGTGGTTTATATATTGTTTTTTTATTGTTTTTATTGTTTTTATTGTTTTTCTATTGTTTTCATTGTTTCAGAGGTATGTACCAGTCACAAAATGAGGAGAAGCGTGTTGGGGTAAAACATCTATTATTATTACTATTATTATTATTATTATGAAACTCTATAATATCAGGGGGTCAGGGTCAGTAGTACCAGGTCACATAAATGAGTTATTTCTGGTGTAGGCCATTGGTTTTATTGGCGGGTGCTCCACTGCCACAAACTGCTTAAACTCTCTATTTGACGAGCGCGTGTGCACATCCCACGTAAAGTTGATAACCGCCCCCAAATTCCCTGTTGAATCGCAATAGTTTGGAGCAGAGAATATTGTAATGAGTCTACCATCATGCTCCACTTCATAACCCAGCATTCTGACCTCGTGTGATCTGATGATGCCCTTTAGGTTATTAAGCTCGACAAACTGCTTTGTAATGTCAGGGCCGAACTGAATGGAGATACCGCGCTTTGATGTGCCGTATCCATTGTCCTTCTGTGGGTCTGCCCATAGACAGTCCATCTCGAGCCCGTCCTTTGGGTTGAGTCGCTTGTTCAAGTTGTGCTTTAGGTGCTCTAGTGAAATGTCCGGTTTGGAAAAGAGGCCTCCGTGCATAATGAGGTACTCCTTGTTGAGGAGAGTCATAAGGGGTAGTTTCATGAAAGTGGAGCTGAAGAGCTTGAAGAACTTTTCGCCATACTTGTGCTTGCACTCGTCCTCAAAGCCGTACATCTTGTTCATGTCGTTTGTCTCGTGGTTTCCCCTGTTGAGGTATATTTTGTTTGGGTACATGAGCTTGAGGACGTAGAGGAGGATGATGACTTCGCAGGACCAGGAGCCTCTGTCGACAAAGTCACCGTTAAAGAGGTAACCGTGCGAGTCGCTCACTGGGCCGTTTGTTTCTAGCATGTTTAGGACATCGTATAGCTGACCGTGCACGTCACCAACAACGGTAAACTTGTCCACGTTGATAAAGTTTTCAGTATCGTGTCTATCCATGGATATTTCGTTGAATACAGGTTCATCCATGAGGAGTCTGTTTATTTTGATGAGGATGGCGTAGAGGAATCTGCGAGGAAGCAAGCCGCCCTGCTTGAAGAAGTCGATGAGCTTGTGGACAAAGTGCTCATCGAGCCCAGTGATTTCCACCTCCTGCTCCTTGATGTCAACTTGCTGGAAATCGAGGAATGGTCCGTCGTATGAGCTCAAGTCGAGCTTGATCTCGCTGAGATCCACTTTGAACCAATAGTCTGGGTCGTTAAACTCGTCCGAGTCCTGCTGGATAGCCTTTTGGAACGCCAGGGTCTTGATGATCTTGGAGATGCTAGCGCTCATGGTTTTCGAAGGGGCATCGTTAGGCTTGGCGCTGAGGATGTGCTTGAGGTCTAGCTGTGCCTCTTTGTAATGAGCGAGGTTGAGGTTTGCATGGGCTCTTCTGTAGTACGCCTTGAGGTAACTAGGGTCGATCTCTATAGCTTTCGAGGCGTCTTGGAGGGCAGCACCGTACTGCTCTAGCTTGATCTCAGCCTGGGCTCTGTTGGAGTAGTAGATGGCGTTTTGGGAGTTCAGGGCGATCGCGCTGGTGTAGTTGTCGATAGCGTCCTGGTAGCGGTGGTTCTTGAGGGCGTCGTTGCCCAGCGCCTTGAGACTGTCGGCTTTGTCAGTGTCCGTCATGGTCGGTTGTCAACTGTCAACTGTCAACTATCAACTATCCTGGAGTGTCCTGGAGTGTCCTGGAGTTGTTCAGTTGTTCAGTTGTTCAGTTGTTCAGTTGTTCAGTTGTTTTTCTGGAAATAAAATTTATCAAATCAACACTAAATCATTCAATTCAACAGACTGGCGCAACGATCCACTGGCGCAACCAATCCGATGAGCAGTTCAAGCTCAGTCGCCACGCACGGCCATCCAGACGAATCCAACAACAATCCAGACCAGCCACTCGATTCGACGGTTCTGCTAGTCTCACAATCCCCACTAAAATATCACAATCTCTCGCCGGGTACCCAGTCAATCAAGTTGAAAAACATCAACACTTGATTGATAGTAAACTTAAACTAAACTAGACCGTAGTTGTTGAACAAGAACACCATGGACCCAGGCGTCGACAAGCAGAGAGTCAATGTGCTCCTCAATATCAACACAGTGCTCATCCAGAAGTCTATCCTGCTCCAGCAGCAGCTCGCCATGAACAGCGCAGCCAACCCGCAGCTCGCCTCCAAGGTGACGGAGCTGCTCCAGCACTACCTCAAGCGCCTCCACTCCAACCTCACCTGTATTGGCGAGCTCAGCGAGAAGTTCAGCAACGGCGGCGTTGCCACCAAACCCATCTACCCCAACATCCTCGCGCCGCCGCCAGACTCGACGGAGCTCAACAAGATGTATGCCACGCTCCAGGCGCTGTTCCCTGAGGGTGTGCAGATACTACAGAGACGAAGCCTGATTGCTAGGCAGGAGCAGCACAAGAGAGCTCAAGCTCAAGCTCAGCAGCAGCAAGTTCAGCAGCAGCAGCAGCAAGTTCAACAACAACAACAAATTCCACAGCATCAGCAGCAGAGAGGGTATGAGTGGTGAGGGTGTGTTTTACTGTACTATATAATCTATAACCTGTTCCATTTAATGTATTATTATGACTCTACCCATGTAAATATAATAAATATAATAAATTGAATCATCCACTGCTCACTGGTGGAATCACAGCAACCTCATCAGACGCGTCCAGCCTTACGTCTCTATAAGTCTCAGCTATTCTCCTAGCCTTCTCTTGATCAGCAATACTATCGTCAAGATCAAGACTTTTCAAATCAAGATACTCAAGGTTCAGTGTGAGTCCGCACCGCGTGTAGACAAAGAGCGTGAATTCGGCAGAGTAACGCTCTGTAAAGTGTTCAAAGAGCTCTGCAAGTGTGGCCACTGTGGTCGTGTGCTCAGCCTCTGTGCCAGTGTATTCTTTGGCAGGTCCGTAGTATTCAATGAGCATGTATTATGACTATAAATACTGTAAATACTATACTACACAGACACTGATATTACCTATTTCGGCAGTCATACTTCACTCACCCATTCAATGATGGTAACCATGACAACAATAATATATGCATTAAAAGGCATGTTGGTATATGATATATGATATAGGTAAACTTTTATTTTATTTTATTTATATACTCTTACTCACACTGTAGCCATGGCATCCTCCAGTACACTCACAGCCCTCGCAACATCTGTAAAGGTATTGTACAGTGCTGTTGGCGCAATACGAATCACATCTGGCTTTCTCTCGTCGCAAATCACACCCTTGTTGTTCAGATAACGTGCAACTCTCAGCATCACACTATCTTCACCCCCAGATCTTGGTAAAAACAATAGCGACAACTGCGATCCTCGTTGTTCTGGCTCAGTTGGCGTAATAATGGTAAACTTGGCTTTGGCTCCAGTAGTATACCCAAAACTCTCCTCTACATTAACGTAAAATGCAGACTTCTCGAGTAAATGCTCCAAGTAATGCGTCAACTTGATACTCTTGTCTCGCAGCTGTGTAACCCCACCAGCAGCTGTAAACAGATCCAACGAGCTCCGCAAACTAACAACATCCAGCACACTAGGATTCGACATACGGAACCCTAATGCACCAGCTATAGGTTCAAACTCATCTCTCATCTCAAACCGTCTAGTGGCATTGTTCCCCCACCAGCCACTCAGTCTTGGAACCTCTGGATCACTGCTTACAATCGACTCGTGCACAAATATGCCAGAAATACCACCAGGCCCACTGTTCAAATACTTGTATGAACACCATGTGGCAAAATCAACACCCCAGTCGTGCAATTGCAATGGAACGTTACCAGCAGCATGTGCTAAATCCCATCCAACAACAATCTCACCATTACTAACTGTTTTAGCAAATTGGGTAATCTTTTCAATTTCGAAAAACTGGCCAGTATAGTACTGGATCCCGGAAAACAGTACAATTGCAATCTCATCCACATTCTCTTTAATAATACTAGTGATATCCTCAGTGCGCAGAGTATACTCGCCCTCCTGTGGCGCAACTTCAATCAACACCTCTTGAGGATCAAGCCCATGCAATCTTGCAATGTTATAAAACGCATAATGATCAGAGGGGAACGAATTCTTTTCAAACACAATCTTGCACCGCTTCCCACAAGGCTTGTAAAAGGCAACTAGCAGTGCATTCAGGTTCGCAGTAAGCGACCCCATCACTGCAACCTCGCTCTCCTTGGCTCCAACAACATCAGCTAGTGCTGGGAGCAATGGCAGGTCAATGTCGACCCAATCAGTCGCTGTTGGGTGTCTGAAATGCGACTCGACACCTCTTGTGCTCCAGGCATCGAGTTCATTGTTTAGATATGTTCGGGTCTGTAATGGCATTAGCCCTAAGGAATTACCACATAGGTATGTCACTGGTTCAGAGCCATCACCAGTGCTCTCCAATCCCATGGATTTGTAAGTTGGGATCGCAAACTTGTCCTTGTATGTGACAAATTCCTTGTCCAATTGGGCTGCTGAATCCATTATCTTGCAAAATTATATGGTTTATGATAACACCCAACACGTCCAGGTATGGTATTACAGTTGACCTACTTTAGTTACTTTTCAAATATGGTCAACTGATCCAAACATTACCCGGCCCTGTTTAACAAATACAGTGACTTCACCACTTTTGTACTAAACAACCCTAGTAAATATATAAATATATAAATAATCATATAGCACTACTTGTACGATACATACCACTACTCCACCAGTTCAAACCATCCATTTAACACTGCTAAACTACTCCTTCTACCATAAAATCACACCCACACACCTCAATATACACCCAAAACGGTAAATCCCAACACCATATGCAGCCTATCTAAACCCGGTACGTCCACATCTTCACCGATCAGTGCTGGCAGGACAATGGGCCCCAGTCAAGCAACCTCCCCCAGCGGCTAATAAGACAAACACTGCCCTCTCAGTGCTAGTGTAACACTCTTTGGGCAACGAGTGTGCGCTTTAAAATCTACAGGTTTTGTTCGTCCCATGGTGCTGGGTTTGTGCCAACAGCTATCCCCACGTCCCACAAAGATGCCTCTGCTCATTGAAGGAGAGATCAACGACAGGTTTAACACCATCATCAAGGAGCTGGAGAGCGCCAACTACGACAGAGCGCCCTCCAACACACCTGTGAGCTCCCCCAAGGCGTCCTACATCAACGGAATAGACTCCCTGTCCTTGAAAAAACCAGCCGCCCTGGATGAGTGGTGTTTCAACAGCCCTTCCTCTGGTTCTTCTGGTTCTTCTGGTGGTGCCCACCACCAGCTGTTGCACCCAAAGCTGACTACCGACTACCACTCTGAGGTGAACAAGTATTTCACTGTCCACGACTTTCTGAACTCTGAAAACCTAGTGTCTTCCCCAATCAAGCAGCCTGCATCTGAACAGCACCACCACGATGTTGTTTCTTCACAGTATAGGGATAACGAGTATACAGCAACTGCTGGCGACACCACCACAACTACTACTACTGCCTTAGCTGAGTTTACAGAAGTTTCCAAAATCAACACAACATCTGTCAGCTCAATATTGGACAGCTTTGACAAAAGACCTAAAACTACTGGTGTCGTGATTCCTCCTCAGCCTCAACATGATGGTGACTTTATCACCATGAGTGCAGTCTCCCCTATACTGACAACTGAAAACAGCAAAAGGTTTGCAGACCCAATCCAATCCGTCAATATCTTTACAAGTGTCAAAAGGACCGCGGATAATGATAGCTTTTTGGAAGAGGCCGCACTTTTGAAGTTCCAACAGGAAGATGCCTTCACAGAAGAGCAGGATGAGAGGACATTCTTTACAAGCTCGCCGATCATCAAGTTTGAAACAAGATTCCCAGAACCCGCTTCCATTAATGACATTTTGAATGGGTTTGAGAAATCAACACCAACTAAATATACCCAGTCAAGAGACATTGATGTCGACGATGATGAGACAGTTCCTTCTTCCCCTTCCCCTTCCCCATCACCTATTCAGAAGATGCCAGCATCATTCAGTATATCTAAACTGCCCTTATTGCAAACAAATCCTTTATCTTCACCAACTCCAACAGCTACACCAACACCAAAACGGACCCCAAGATCAAAAGCATTGGAAACTAAGACAAAGACAAAGAACCCAAGATCTGCTGCTGCAAAATACAAAGTTGAAAAGTCTTCAAAACAGAAACAGAAAACAAAGTCGTTGGAAGTCCTTGTGGAAGACTCTGATGACTTGCCATACAAGGTATCGGAAAGTATTGAATGCAGAGAATCATCGATCCGTTCTAGTCTTCGTGAAAGAAAATCAGTTACATATTACACAAGTCCTGCTGCTACTCCAAGAAAGAGGAAGCCCAGGATTATTAAGAAACAACTCCAAAGATGTCTGGGAGTGGATTCTAAACCAACAGCATCAGTGTCAGCATCGTCATCAGTAACAACAGAACCAGCATCATCATTATCCTCTTTGCCTCTTTCATATAAAACTTCATATCCATCCACTGACAAACCACCATCACAAACAAAAACAACAGCTAGACCAAAGGAACTTGTCGCTTTCGAAAAGAAACGTATTCTGATTCTACCAAGATCAAGATCAGGCTGCTGGACATGCCGTATTAGAAAGAAAAAGTGCACTGAAGAAAAACCTTCCTGTTTCCAATGTGAAAGACTTGGGCTAAAATGTGATGGGTATGAGGATGAGAAACCCAAGTTTATGATGAACACTCAGTTGCAAAGACAAAAATTGGATCAGATTAAGCATCAGACCATGCAGCGTAAAACCATTGGAGTCAGGAAACTGAAAGTGACTAAAAAGGGAAATTAATACATAAAACTACTAACGAAGCTACGAATCTGCATTTATTACTTATATAAAACATACTTGCATTGCTATAATACTATTCATATATAGCTATTTAATGACCATATTGCATATTATCCTATTTTTTTTTTTTTTTGATACGTAACTAATGTGTTCATCCTGTAAACAAATCTCTGATCAACATTAATATTATATAACAACACCTATATTTATATACTAAACAACTAGTAATCCATGATCAGATACTCTAAATTTGTTATAATTAATAATGATAACCGATAAACAACTTCAAAATTTTTCATTATTTTTTAGAAACAATTTAATTTTTTTCCACCATAAACTGAACCTTGTCTAGCTTAAAACTCTTTTTGAGAAAACTCATCGTTTCGGTGGGCATGTATGACTGCATTAATAATATTGACTGTTTTATCTCAATTAACTTATTAGTCTGATCGACTTTAACTCAGTGATCCTTTAAAATCGAATTATACAATTTTCACCTATAATAAACGTTATCGTTATATAAAAAAAATTAATAATAATTGCCTCCTCTACAGCAACATTTGCACTATTTCAGAAATTTAGAGATTAAAATTGACTACTTTAGATGTGTTATGAGTCCTGAATGACCAAGTATTCTTCCAAAATAGAACCTTTTAATGTTCCCGATGATATGCAAAATCTTTAGTTATCGAAGAAAAACAGACTCATCCAACCAATTATATACGTATTTCAAAATTCTAAGACCTCTTTGGATTACTTTATGAATCTACTATTTGCTTTATTATTGAAATCGTA
Organism: Liangdongia dendrica; assembly: GCA_030570475.1. NCBI lineage: Eukaryota > Fungi > Ascomycota > Saccharomycetes > Phaffomycetales > Wickerhamomycetaceae > Liangdongia > Liangdongia dendrica. The sequence continues at coordinate 9,149 of JAJLVY010000222.1, forward strand.
TTTTCATCTAATCAAAAACTATTTCTTTTTCTCATCATGTGAAGGTGTAGCCTGAACTTGCACTACTGGCGACAGACCAGATATGGTTTGCAATCTCTGTTGTGAAACAGGTGTTTGTGGAGACTGCACCATCTGTTCATGGAACTGGGGCCCTAATGATGGATGTTGTTGTTGTTGTTGTAAATATATGTTTTGATACTGTTGGTATTGTTGGGGCTGGTGATTTAGAGTATTGAATGGTGATGACGCATATGAGTTGTAGCCAAAGGGAGTGTTTGGAAATGGTGCAAATGATTGATGCGTTGGAGTGGAAGTTGGAGTAGAATTTATAGCACTTCCCCATGGTGGAAATTGTTGTTGTTGTTGGTGTTGATAAGGGTGTTGAGGATATGGGTGATGTTGTTCTGGATGAGGTGCAGGTCGTGATAAAATGGATCCAACTGTAGCCTGGGAAGTAACAAACTGAGGTGAGTTTTTAGTAGCAGAAGATTCCTCACACACAAGTGAATCGACCATACTGGCATATGAATCATCACGGGTCTTCAAGACAGATATATTCTGCCCAAAGCTTCTATCAGTCACGGAAACAGCCTGATGTATGCGTCGATCAGTTGGAGATGAAGCATCAGACTCAGCGTTAACAGAAGTTAGTATAGCACCTAATTCATCAGAGCTAATGCTTTGGGTATCAGACGTCTTAGAAATTGTAGTTGTGTCCAACTTATGCACCTCAGTCGATATCAGAGAATCCATCTGTTCAAGACTGAAAGATGTACTGCTATTGTCTTGTTTCAACTGATCAAACTTGCGCTGCGAAATTTCAACTAAATCGGAACTGTTTGACTCAACTGAAGTTTGTGAAAAAGAAATCATGATTGGCAAATCGGCAGCATCTGGAACCTCAATGACTCTGTTAGCAGTGTTTCTTTCACCATCCTTTTGTTTATTGGATTGGTTTCCCTTTGAATTTTCTTTTTCCTTTTTGTCGTTCCCTTTGTCGTCGTTGCCTTTGTTACTATTGTAGCCATTCGGTTTGTTACCATCTTTTTTCGCCTTTTCTCTCTCTTGTCTTTCTCTCTTTTCTCTCTCTCTTTCTCTTCTTTGCTTATCCTTGTCTTTCTTCTCCTTCTCCTTTCTTTCACGCTCTAGTTTCTGTCTCTGTCTTTTTTCTGCAGCCAGTTCTATTTTCTTCTTCGGCTCAACCATCTTGGCGATATCGAACAAACCAGTATTTTCATCAAATTTGCACCCAATTTTGTTATTCAAGAGAATCTTTTTACCCAAGTATCCAATACCCTTCAATCTAAGCTCGTTTTCCACGGTTGGGTCATGGTCACCATAACACCCAATTAATCTCAAGTTTGAGTCGTGGCTCTTAAAAATATAATCATCATCAAAGTCGCCCAACATTAGATCGATAGGCTTAAATTCTCTCATACCGACATCTTCAGGAAAGTATTGTTCTCTTTGAACACGATGGTTGTAATCGTGGTTTGGTGCTGCAGAGTAGATACAGTTGAGAAACTTGGATGTGCTTTCAACAAACTTGTAGTTTCTGTGGATAATTTGTAATGCAGTTCTGTTCTCTCTTAACCAAGAGTACACGATTCTGACAGCTGGTAATAACAACATGGCTTTCTGTCTTTTGTTTTCATCGTTCCAGGAAGTAGTGATCAGATCTTGTATATGGACAAAGAATTCAATGAAAAATGACATTAATTGGTCAAGTGCAAGTGGCACCTCTTGGGTGGACTTGATCATTAGAGATTCATTAACTTGTAGCAACACTTCAAACGCACCGATCAGCAGCACCGATTGCTTTTCAAATATGTTGACTGATGCTTTCATTTCCACAAGGTCTTTTAATAGGGAAAACATGTCTTTCTTTAAAGCTTTTATTGGAATACCATTTTTCAACATGTCTGCATTTCTTCTCCATTGACCAGGAATAAAATAAAACCCCAGCAGGCAAACAAAGTATACTGATACGGCTTTGGTCTTTTGTCTCTTGGAGTATACTTCTCTGAGCTTCAACTTGTTCAACTCGTCAATTATCCCATCGGGTCTGTTCATCATTAGTTTGAAATTTGATAGCCCCAATGATGATGGGACTCTTGAAAATCCAGATCTTAGGAATTCATATAGAGCTTGTAGTTTTTCATCTTCAAAGCTGTAAATCATGGCAATATGGTTTCTAGCCTCACCAAAGGAAGGTAGTAATAGTTCAGAGTAATGGCAATACTCTAAAGCAACATCACTGTTCTCCCATCGAGACTTTTCCAGAAAGTGTGACAGTATTGTTCTATAACGGGAAATGGCACCAATAAAAAGCATGCAACGATGAACAACATAAATAACTTTGAAAACTAGTTTATAGTCATCTGGCTTCTTCATTTCAGAGGCCTTAGGATCACTAGGCAGCTTTAAAAAGGTGTAAAAAGGTTGAGGTATTATTGACTGAACGTTATGGTAAACCATTATATCTTTCAGCAAGTTGAAATAGAAATCCCTCATCTGTTTCACCACTGTTCTACACACTTCATTAATCTTTCGTAGCTGGACAGAACGTTTTTGTCCATTTGTCTCCTGTTTCTTTAGTTCTTCATGCAGTGTTTTGTAGTACTTCAAGACGGGGTGGTGGAATTCAGACCAGGCTCTATCTATCAAGGACTCGGCAGTCCTGTCTGGATCAACAGACTCACCCTGTGCCATCACCAGTGTTTCTTCCGAATTGATTTCATCTTTCTTAAAGTTGGTGTTGATGTCACTCATGATGGATGAGACAAATCTAGAGCGAACAAAGTTTAATATCCCACTGATCAACGAGTTATCGGGAACTGGTAGCTTCAGCGCACCATCAAGCTGTGATTTGGACATATCCAGGGGATCCTGACCTTGTGATTTATTGTTGAGATCGGCACCCATTGTTGACTAGAACCAAGAAATTAACGAGAAAATGGCTCTTTAATCTCGTTACAGAACTTATCGGACACACCTTGTTTTTGGGTCAATTAGCAGAAAACGAGGCAAAAATTATGAAAATTATGAAAATCAACAATGGCAAGCGGCAGGCAGCAGGCAGCAGATAGGTATAAGCAAATAAAACACACACACACAGAATAAAACAAGAATTCAAAACAATTCCCCCATCAGATCATGGCTTGCCTTTGGACAACTCTGTTTGATTTCTCTTTCTGTTTCTCTCGTGACGAGTTGAACAGCAAAAAAAAAAAATGCCAAAAAAAAAATCTGACGTGGCCCAACCGTGTTTGCCTTTTTCACCAAAACATCAACAGAATTTGGAGGCGAAAACGAGTAGTCTTTTTTGCTTTGGGGGAGGGAGTGAGTGAGTACCTTGTTGAGCAGATCTGAGAGCGCGTGTATTAGGGCGCATACAGCATACAACTGTTATGAGGATCTTGTGCGTCGCTGAAAAGAACTCAATTGGAAAGGCGGTAGCGCTCACACTTGGCGGTGGGCGTGTCAGTACTGAAGATTCGGGCTACAAGTATGTGAAAAACTATAAATTCACATTCAATTTCCCTGAGTACGGTAACTGCCAAGTCACAATGACTAGTGTGGCTGGTCACTTGACCGGGAATGACTTCCCGCCATCATATGGCTGGGGTAAATGTCTGCCCGGAAAGTTGTTCGAGGCGCCAATAAAAGAAGTGTTGTCTCCTGATCAAAACAAGATTGCTGCAAACATCAAGAAACTAAGCACAAATGCGGATAAGTTGATGATATGGACGGATTGTGATCGGGAAGGGGAATACATTGGAAGCGAAATTGTGAATGTTGCACACAAGGCAAATCCGAACATCACATTGGACAACACTTGGAGAGCACAGTTCTCTCATTTGGAAAAATCACACATTGTGCGCGCTGCTACAAACCCAATAGCGTTGGATAAGAATGCTATAAATGCTGTGCAAACAAGAATAGAATTGGATCTTAGGACGGGTGCTTCTATGACAAGGCTTTTAAGTGAAAGCTTTGACAAATACAGGAGAGCAAAAGTTATAGAAATGGTTTCGTATGGGTCCTGCCAATTCCCAACTCTCGGGTTTGTTGTTGATAGATATAAACGAGTCAAGAACTTTATCCCAGAACCTTTTTGGTCTCTAGAAATTACCACAAGAAAAGACGGCAAGAATACAAAATACAGTTGGAACAAACGTCGGTTATTTGATAGAATGGCTGCCACAATCATATATGAGAAATGCATGCAATCAGAAAATGCGAAAGTGATAAAGATTGAAAAGAAACCAACATCGAAATGGAGACCTTTACCATTGACTACTGTTGAATTACAGAAGTCATGCGCCATCTACTTTAAAATGTCTGCTAAAGAATCCCTTGCATGCGCAGAAAAGTTGTATCAAGCTGGGTTCATATCATACCCAAGAACAGAAACAGACATTTATCCAGCCAAAATGGACTTGAAAGCACTAGTAGAAAAACAAACACAGAGCAATAAATGGGGTGCTTATGCTAGATCTCTACTTGACGAGGCACAGCAAAAGTATACAACACCAAGAAAAGGTTCTCACGATGATAAAGCACATCCCCCAATACATCCAGTTATACACTCCACCTGTGACAACATGAAGGCGAACGAGAAGAAAGTTTATGAGTTTGTTGTGAGACACTTCCTAGCAAACTGTTCTAAGGATGCTAAAGGTTCCACCAGCTCGATTACTCTAAATTGGGGAGATGAATTGTTCAATGCAAGCGGATTAAGCGTTGAGGAATTGAACTACTTGGAGATTTACACATACCAAACATGGAAGTCAACAACACAAATCCCAGTTTTTCAAATGGGGGACGAAGTTAAGCTGCATAGTAGCGAGTTGAAGCAAAGCAAAACCTCACCGCCTTCGCACATGACTGAACCAGAGTTGATTGCATTGATGGATGTCAATGGTATAGGGACAGATGCAACCATTGCAGAACACATTGAAAAGGTGAAACAGAGGGAATACATAATAGAGACAAGAGCTGGTAATAAAAAGTTGTTAATTCCAACAACGTTGGGAATGGCCCTCGTCGATGGATTTGAGAAATTGAATCTTAAAAATTCATTAACAAAACCGTTCTTACGGAAAAATATGGAACAGGAATTGAAGGACATATGTGAGGGGAGAAAGACAAGAGATTTTGTGCTGAATGAAATGATACATGCATTTAGAGAATCATTCGCATTAACCGCACAGAATAGGGGTTTGATTGTTTCGACGTATGATAACTATAGAGGCGAGCAAGGTGAAGCAGTGCTGTGAATTATTTAATATATTAATGTTCAGTACTATAATACAAATACTAATTTAAAAAAAAAATCATCAAGTTCATTATTCATGCAAGTTTAGCAAAACACCAATGGTGGTGGCACATCAGGAATTTTACCAAGAGTGAAATCTGTAGCTTTAAATTGTTCAACGACACTATCACTAATCTCATCAGGATCAAGACGTTTAGGTTCCTTTGTACTTTGTTTTAAAGATGGTGTGAATGTTGTAATTGCTTGTTGTTGTTGTTGTTGTTGTTGACCAAATACACCAAATCCTGGTTGGGAATTTGAAGGCTCACCAAATGCAGAAGTAATAGTACCGTTACTTGAAAACGTACCAAATGACGATGCGTTTGAATTTTGTTGTTGACCAAAAGCGGTACCAGTTGTCGATCCAGTAGCAGTTACACTACCAAATGGAGATGAATTATTTGTAGAACTAGCACCAAATGTGGATGTTCCAAAAGCTGACGTTGAACCTGAACCAAATGCCGGTTTTGATGATGCGCCTGTATTAGCCGTTGAACCAAATGGCGTTGCAATTGTGTTTGAGGATGTTCCAGATGCACCAAAACTTGATTGACCAAATGCTGATG
>JAJLVY010000223.1:0-15010 GCA_030570475.1 Liangdongia dendrica
TGATAGACGTATTCAAAAATTGAATGAAACTTTCCAATCCATTAGAATCATCAAGTTCTTTGCGTGGGAAGACAAGTTCAAGGAACAAATCTTTAAAATTAGACATGAAGAATTATCTTATTTGAAAAAGAGATCATTGGTCTGGGTCCTTGCTTCATTCATCTGGTTCATAACCCCAACTATTGTCACTTGTGTCAGTTTTGGCTGTTACATCTTTATCTCTAAACAAACTTTGACCACCCCTGTTGCCTTCACTGCATTGTCCTTGTTCAACTTGTTGAAGAACCCATTGGATCAAATCAGTGATATGTTGAGTTTTGTTATCCAATCAAAGGTGTCCTTGGATCGTATCCAAGAATTCTTGGAGGAGGAGGAGTGCACAAAGTATGAACAATTAACTGAAAACGTTATTCCAAACAAGATTGGGTTCAAAGATTCAAACTTTAGTTGGAATAGCAAATCTGATGTGGATTTCAAACTAAGAGATTTGTCCATTGATTTCAAGATTGGTAAGTTAAACGTTATCATTGGCCCAACAGGTTCTGGTAAAACTTCCTTGTTGATGGCTCTATTGGGTGAAATGGAAAAAACTTCGGGTAAAGTTTACTTGCCAGGTTACAGAGCTAAAGAAGATATCCCTATAGATGGCAATGGCTTGACTGAATCTGTGGCTTACTGTTCCCAAGCTGCTTGGTTATTGAATGACACTATCAGAAACAACATCACATTTGCATCTGAATTTAACAGAGACCGTTACAACAAGGTTATCAAGGCTTGTGGTTTGGTTCGTGACTTTGAAATTTTGAAAGCTGGTGATCAAACTGAAATTGGTGAAAAGGGTATCGCATTGTCCGGTGGTCAAAAGCAAAGAGTCTCATTGGCTAGAGCTTTGTACTCTAACTCCAAGTACATCCTATTGGATGACTGTTTGAGTGCTGTTGACTCTCACACCGCCTTGTGGATTTATGAAAACTGTATTGCAGGTCCATTGATGGAAAACAGAACTGTCTTGTTGGTTTCTCATAATGTTGCTTTGACCATCAAGTCTGCTGAATATGTTGTTATCATGGACAATGGTCGTGTCACTCAGCAAGGTTCCCCAGAAGAATTGTTACATGCAGGTGCCTTGGGTGATGATGAAATGGTTAAGAGCAGTGTTTTGTCCTCAAGAGCCAACTCTTCTTCTAATCTGAAACAGCATGTTGCTGAAGAGCATGTTCAAACTGTTTATGAAGCTTTGAAAGCTGTCAAGAGTCACAACAATGACTTGATTGATGATGACCCAGAAGCTGAAGAATTGGAAAATCTCAAGAAAGGTAAATTGGTTGAAGAGGAAACAAAGAGTGATGGTGTTGTCTCTATTGAAGTTTACAAGTGGTTTGCAAACACCTTTGGTGGTACTCCGATCTTTGTTGGTATCGGTTTTGTTTTCATCCTTGGTAACTTGTCTAACATTATTCAATCCTGGTGGGTCCGTGCTTGGGCTAAGAGTATCGAAGATAGTGCATACGTTGCTTTGACTGCTTTTGGCCAAACTAGCACTGGCTCCTATGGTCACTTTTTGTTCAACTCTTTGAAAAACTTTGTCAACTCTTTGATACTAAAGTACGACTCTGTTAATGAGCAAATGGTGATCTTGAAGGAGACAAACACATCTGTCTATTACATCACCATCTACACATTGTTAGGTGTCGCTTATGCATTAATTGCTTCTTGCAGATTGCTTCTGGTTCTATTTGCTGGTATTAGAGCTTCTTCTAGAGTTTTTAAGGTTGTTGTCAGCAGGGTCTTAAGGGCCAAGTTGAGATTCTTTGACTCCACTCCAATCGGTAGAATCATGAACAGATTCTCCAAGGATATTGAGGGTGTCGATCAAGAATTGGTTCCTTTTGCTGATGGTGCTATGGCTTGTGTTGTTGCTGTTATCTTCACTTTGGTTTTGATCACTTACATCACTCCAGCGTTCATCATCTTTGCTGTTTTCATTGTCGCATTGTACTACACCATTGCCTTCTTCTACTTGAATGCTTCTAGAGAATTGAAAAGATTTGACTCTATTACCAAGTCTCCAATCCATCAACATTTCAGTGAAACCTTGGTTGGTGTCAGCACCATCCGTGCATATGGTGTTGAACGTAGATTCTTGCAGGAGAATGTTAACAAAATTGATGATAACAACAGACCATTCTTTTACATGTGGGTTACCAACAGATGGTTAAGTTGCAGAAACGATTTCATTGGTTCTTTAGTTATATTCTTTAGTGGTGCTTTTATCTTGTACTACATTGATAATATTGATGCTGGTTTGGCTGGTATTTCCCTATCATATGCTATTGCTTTCAACGATAGTGCATTGTGGGTTGTCAGATTGTACGCCAATGTTGAAATGACTATGAATTCTGTCGAAAGATTGAAAGAATACTTGGATGTTGATGTTGAACCTCCTGAGTATGTTCCAGAAAATGAACCACCTGCTAGTTGGCCAGATCAAGGTAAGTTGGAAGTCAATAACTTGTCATTACGTTATGCCCCACAATTGCCATTGGTTATCAAGAATGTCACATTTGATGTTGCACCAATGAGTAAGATTGGTATTGTTGGTAGAACAGGTGCTGGTAAGTCTACAATTATAACAGCCTTGTTTAGATTCTTGGATCCAGAAACTGGGTTCATCAAGATTGACGGTGTCGATATTACCAAAATTGGTTTGAAGACTTTGAGACAAGCTATTACTATCATTCCACAAGATCCAACCCTATTCACTGGTACTATTAGATCCAACTTGGATCCTTTCAGTTTATACACAGACGAACAAATCTTTGAAGCTTTGAGAAGAGTCAACTTGGTTTCGGGTGCGGAATTGTTGACTGGTGCTCAAATTCCTGTTGTTGATACCTCTAGTGAAGAAAACGTTAACAAGTTTTTGAATTTGGAAAATGAAATCACTGAAGGTGGTGGTAACTTGTCACAAGGTCAACGTCAATTGATGTGTTTGGCTAGATCCTTGTTGCGTGCTCCAAAGATTATGCTTCTAGATGAAGCCACAGCATCCATTGACTACGAATCTGATGCTAGAATCCAACACACTATTAGACAAGAGTTCTCCACCAGTACTATTTTGACAATTGCACATAGATTGAGATCCATTGTTGATTATGACAAGATCTTGGTTATGGATGCTGGTGAGGTTATTGAATTTGATCACCCATACAAGTTATTGAGTGACAAGGATACGACATTCTACAGTATGTGTGCTGATAGTGGTGAGATTGAGGCTTTGACTATATTAGCAAAAGAAGCATATTTGAAGACTGTCAATCAAAAATAAAGAAACAGCTTCCAGAGTTAGTTTTTTGTCAATTAATTTTTATTTATATATTCCATAGTAATCTTTTAGAAGATATTGATTTTGTCTTATTTGTACTAGCTGTTTGCATGAATAGTACTACAGTAGTTTCTTAACGGGTATATTATCGTAATAAATTAAAAGGCATAAATATAAATAGAGAGTATAACAAATCATAACAGATTAACAAACATAACATAAAGAACAGAAAAAAAAACACCAAAATGTGGCAGTACTAGAGTAACAGAAAGTATTCATAACATCATTAACTAATATTGGCATCATCAAATGAAGCCAGTGTATCAAAATCAAAACCAGTAAAGTCATAATTACTAAATTTAAAATCCAAGCCATTCTTATCAATGTAGTTACAACCAGTATCAGACTGTGGAGACATTGGTTCATCGTTAATAGCAGCCTGTAGAGTTGATGAACTATCGCCCATAAAGTTGCTGAAACTAAAGCTTGACAATGTGTTCGTATCCAACACTCTATTGATGTCCAAGTTCAATTCTGGGCGTTCTGGCACTCTTGGCGTGAACATCGCATCAGCGTCAATACTGAGTGGTTCGACAGTTGTGGCTGTTGAACTAGATCCAACGAGACTTCCTGGTGTATTGTTAGAGGATGCTCTCTCTGTGATTGTGACTTCAGGTTGTTGTTGCTGTGGTGTTAGTCCTAGTGGTGGTTGTGATTGTTGCTGTTGTGGAGATGACGAGGATGAAGGAGACGTAGTAGCACCAATGAATGACTGGAAATGCTGTTCTATTCTTGTAGACAACTCTGGTAGTAATTTTGAAAGTGACTCAACCAAGTATGTAGCAAGTTTAGAACTCAAATACCAATGGCTTGAGATTTGGTAAACCCCTGATAGTTCCAACTTGATATATTCTTCATAAATGTTTAAATCATTGGTATTGATGGTGGCACGACCTTGTGTTGAGTCTGTGCTGTTGATAACTTGTGTAGACCATAAATATGCTGAAACATGGATTAATCCAGCAAAAGCCAACGAGCATGCAGTTAATGGGGTTCTTTTCAAGACATCCACAGGGTTTGTATCGATTAAAGTTTTTGCAATTAAATTAGCAGCATCTATAGTTTTTCTTGTTTCGATAATTTTTCTTGAATTGATCAATTCTTTTTCTGTTGGCAAATTCTGGCAATTATCATCATCGGATTTCTTTGTTAATTGATCAGCTAAGAGTTCAACGCACTTGATATTTTTTGGGATATCAGATCTCCACAAGAATGATAGTGGTCTGTGTGTGAATATTTTAGCATAATTCAACATGATGATACCTTGATGAACACCTTCGTTGACGGTACCGTTGCCATCAACCAAATAGGGCAGTTTATAAAAATCTGGATTAGAAAACTTCAATTCCCAGTTTGATAGTGAAGCAGTCAATTTGGTGTACTGCTGGCCAATTGAAGCATTGGCAAATATGGAATTGTTCAATCTAACCGATTCGTCAACCAATTTAGATGTGTATGATCTTGTTTCATAGTCAAACACTTGTCTTGGTGGTGAAGATGGGAAATTCACAAAGCATCTTGAGGATGTTAGCTTTGACAATGTTGTACCATCTGAAGACCCGATAATAATATCCAAAAAGAATAGTTCCCAAAAGCAGCGTCTTGCACATTCTTTCAAAGTATAGTCTTCGATATTTCTCATTCTTTTCGTTGTATATAAATTAATGCCAGTGTTTTCGTCATTTGAGGTTGGAGTAAGCCCGTTCAAAACAGGTGTAGGTGCCAATTTTGGTGGTGGAGCATTTCCATTGATATCAGGTGCTGAAAACGTATCAACATCCATGTTATTTAGATCCAAAGTGAAAGCCAGCTCTATAGCTTGTTTTCTAATGTAGGAGCTAATGTCATGCAAGGCAGATATGTGACAGGCAATTGACAAAAGCGTAAGAGTTTGTAAAGAAATCAAATCTTGTGGCTTGGACTCGACAACTTCCAAAATGTCATTTGCAATTTCCAAAACCTCATTGATATTTCTAGAGAATTTTGAAGTCAAGTAACCGTCGCCAATCATACTCATAGCAGCAATCAACTCTTTTGGGTTCCCAGTCAACATTAAATAGTTTTCAATATCATCAAATGAAGACAAAATTGGGTGAGCGGTGTGTATATTTGTATAATAATTTCTGACAACTTGAGGGATGTCAAAGTTTTTGCCGGTGAACCTTTTAATAGAGTGTCTAATGTTTGAAGTTGTGGCAGTTTTCAACCCAGTTATATCGACACTTAGTTTTGGGCCTTGACCATCAATAGTCTGTTGTTCTTTGGAATTGGGTTTGGGAGTATGGCATGGTAAACCAGACAAGTCCTTATTCTTTAGAAACCCACAAGTTGCCTTTGTATGGCCATTTTGACACTCATGCTGAGCCAATGAGCCATCAAATTCCTTTGAAACACAAGGTAAGTCCAGCATTTGCTCTATTTTCTTCTTTTGTTGTTGTTGTTGTTGTTGTTGTTGTTGTTGCTGCTGCTGCTCTTCTATGGCTGCACCAGTATTAATGGCTGCAGAGCCCACATCCTTTTGTTTTCTCACGCCCTTCTTTCTGGAACCACCTCTGTTGCTCTTGACATATGAACATGGCCTGTCACTCTGTACGCATCTTGTACACCTAGGATACCCACCGTCACAGCGCAGGTGCCTGTGACGGCATTCTAAGCATGCTCTTGAGACGTGCTTAGCGTTTAGTCTAACCTTCACGTTTGGGATATCACTCATGGGGGAATTATCCTGTGCTAGAAGCCTTGTGGAACAAAATGGGTGGTACGGAATGAGTGGTACCAATGCTCAATGTTGTATCCAGTTTATTTGATTGATTGATTGATTTATCGAACGATCTGTGATGAGGTCTTTCTTGGTGATCGTCGTTCTTTAACTAAGCAACCAATGCAGTAAACAGAATCGGTATTTCAACTCTCTTTGCCAGCACAGTGTAACTTATTCCTCCGCTTCTGCTTCTCGTTTCCCTGTGGCTTGCTCTCCTGGCTGCTGTGTATGTGGCAATGTATAACTGGTAGGACACTTACAGAACAATTCTTGAAGGAAGAGAAAGTGCACATAATGAAAAGTTGATATACTAATTTTCAAACCCCGACGAGCAGGAAAACGGCCATGTTGCGCCTACCGATTTGCGATGAGCTGAACATCAAAGATGGTGGTGTATTTGTATATATTTATGTTCTAAGCTAAGCTAAATCTGTGTCACCTTCAGGTCTGGGTTTGGCTTGCCATTGTCATACTCAAAGCGGAGGTAGGCCCAGATGAAATCAGAAACGGTGGCTGCAATACCCAACCCGTATGTTAGTGTGATTGCATAAAAGAAGTTGGAGTTACCAGACCCCAAGTCGATCCACAAGTGGTAAAAGATTGGGGATAGGATGATGGAATGGAATAGTAGCAGGAAGGAAACCAATGGTAGCTTTAGGTAGAGGTAAACTGGCTTCAGCAACAACAATAGGTTTAGATATAGAGCAAAGTCGCCAAATGTTGGGTAGCTCTTGCCAAAGTTCAACCAGCCGATGCTGAGGATGAATGCAAATAAGCCATTAACTCTCAAAGTCAATGGAAGGATAAAGACAATATTATAAATGTTGAACACCACGTTGAAGAATGGGATGAAGAACTCAAACATTTCGGTGAAAAAGTACCACCACAAGCCCATGTTTGGTTCAATCTTGTCAAATTTTATAATGGTACCAATGGTTGCGTAAAAGAAATCAAACGAGTTGTTGCTCAACTTGTAGCTAATAGCTCCCAAGGACGATGCACTAATGACTGCAGACACGACAAAACATGTCAATTTTGTGCTCTTCCCGTTAAACTGGTAGACAATCTTGAATAATGGGATCAGCAAGTATATTGGATTGTATGACAAGTAAGATGCAATGATGATTGAGACGGCTGACAAGACAACGTTATTTGACAAGATTGAGTCGAGCGACAATAGCACAAACAAGTTTGTAAACAGCACAGTTGACTTGCTGAGGGTGGACAGGATGGACAATGGGTTGATGGCGTACACCAGGCCGATAAACCAAGGCTGGAAATGCAGGGCCTCGTTCTTGATGCTGTTCTTTTTGGCAATCTTTATAAACAAGTAAATGATGACAGAGTCGACAATGGAGTATAGCAAATCCGAGTAGTCCACGAGGTGTTGCATTATGGCCAAGAATATTGGCTGGTGGTGTACGACGCCTCCATCGTAGACGGATAGCCCATTTGTATACAAGAACACACCTTCTCTTAGCGATCTGAAAGATGACACCAATGTGGACAACTGTATGGAATTGTCGAGGGCAGAAGGCACTTCTGGGAGAGCGGAGAAGATGATGTACCTTATTATGAACCCTATTGCGACTGTGCGCAGTTCTGTGGAGTCTAGAGACATTGTGTGTGTGAGGTTGTTAGGTTGTTGGTTGGTAAAATTGAGATACCAGGTTGTTGGTTGGCGCTGTGCTGTGTGTTTTTGTTTTGTTTTGAGAAACGCGTTGAAAGGCGGGTAATTCTGGCTCAAAAGAGGTGGTCTTCAAGTAAAGAAGGAAATGGAATGTGTCTGACTATGGGTGGGTCTGTGTGTGGTGTGTGGTGTGTCGTTTATTGAGCTCTATTCCTTTCTCTTTCTTCCAGTTGTTTTCGTTGTTTTCGTTGTTTTATGGGTTCTATACCAAGCTGCATGAAGGTGCATTAATACAATATATTTGGACTGCTCTTCAGAAACCATCCATTCAGAAACCATACATGTCTTGTTTATTCCCCCCACCACCACTACCACTACCACTTGGTTGGTTATTCTATAGCTCTGTACACCAATGTTACTGAAGAATACACACTCTACACATCCATCGATGACGTCATTCCTTCCCTTTCCACTGCAAACTGTCCATTGTTATTGTTGGGCCTCGAGGAGACACGAGGAGATGCGAAACAATAGACCCTGACACCAAAAGGGGAACAAAGGGGGAGAGACAAAGAGAAATACCCCTCGTTATGGCCATCATATTATCCTATTATCCTATTATCCTATTATCATATATTATTAAGTCACATGACCCCAGCCATCTCGAAAGACTTTCACATGTCAAGGACTTTCCACGTGCAGGCGAGAGCTGAGCTGAATCGAGCTGCTGCGATGAGATGAGCTCGAGGGTGCTGATTGTCGTCCAACTGTCACACGAAACGCACTGCAGAGTGCCAATCCTGACCACTCCTGGCCACTCCTGACCACTCTTTGCCGTTTTGGGGCAACGTGTGTGTGCGTCCATTATATTTGCCCACTGTTTTTATTTAAACTGGGTCCTGTACCAGTTATGGGACATAATTATAACTAATAACTAATAATAATAATAATAATAATAATATATATATATATATATATATATAATACCCACACCGCACTGGCCACACAAACAATATGCCTGGCTACGAGGAAAAGAAAGGTGCTACTGAAACAAACATCTCCACCCATGACGAGGAACAGTCAGTCGAGTACACAGACTCAGACGACAACAGCACCCTCGTCGCAGACAAGTCTGAACTCGCCAACCTTATAGACACTGGCGATACAGCTCTCACCAAAAAGATCAAGCTCATCAACGATGCCATTGACGAGATCGGATTCACTCCATACCACATCATCCTCTTCTGTCTGAACGGTGCTGGCTACGCAGTGGATTCAGAGCTAACCTTCATACAGAGCTCTGTCGCAACATACGTCAGATACCAGTTCAAACAAGTGTACCCTTCAGACTCACACGCAATCTATGCCGGCCTGCTGGCTGGTGCAATCTTCTGGGGGTTCGGTGCTGACTTGATTGGCAGAAAAATCGCATTCAACTCGTCATTGTTCTTGAGTGCCTTATTTGCAATCATGGCGGGCACAATGGGTAACTATGGAACTTACTGCGCTTTCGTGGGGCTCTCTGCTGCTGCATCAGGTGGTAACTTGGTCCTTGACACAACTGTCTTCTTGGAATTCTTGCCAAGTAATTGCCAATGGCTCGTCACTCTCATGGCCTCTTGGTGGGCTGTTGGCCAAACGTTGGCTGTTTTGTCCGCTTGGTTGTTCTTCTCAAATGATAGATTCTATTGTAAAAGCATGGACTACTGTCCAGGTGAGATAAACAGAGGGTGGAGATACGTTTGGTTTATCAATGGTGGGTTCGTCTTGATCTTGGCCATCCTGAGAGTCACCGTCATCAAGTTGAGAGAAACTCCAAAGTTCCTCGTATCAAACAACAGAGACAAAGAAGCGGTCGCAACTCTACAGTACATTGCCCAGAAGTACAACAGAAAATGCTCCTTGACTTTAGAAGACCTCCAAGCATGTGGTGAGATCAGTTCAAACTCAAATTACATTGATAACCCAGGCTTCAAAAACACATTCAAGTTGATCTTTAAGCACATTCGCACATTGTTCTCCAACAAGATATTGGCCAAGTCCACCACGCTCATCATGCTTTCCTGGTTACTGCTGGGTATCTCATACCCTCTATACTCCAACTTCCTTCCAGCATACTTGGCCTCAAGAGGTGCAAATATTTCAGCAGACACAACTTCAGGTGTCTATAGAGACTCTGTGATTGCAAACGCTTGTTCAGGCGGTGGTGGGTTGATTGCAGGGCTAATCTTATACTTCTTCCCAATAATCGGTAGAAGAGGTGTCATGGCTATGGGTGGTCTCACCAGTATGGCTCTGTTTTTCGGCTACACACAGGTGAAATCAAGAGCTGGTAACATTGGCTTCACCTCTGCAGTCTACGTCGCCATCGACATTTACTACTCTTGTCTCTACGCTTATACTCCAGAAATCATGCCTTCTTCAGCTAGAGCCACAGGAAATGCACTTTGTGTCGCATGTATGAGAACAATGGCAACCATTGTGCCAACTATTGCATACTTTGCAAATACAAGTTCGTCCGTACCTGTCTGGATCTGTGGTGCTTGTGTTGGTGTTATTGGTGTTTGTGCAATGTTTTTACCATTCGAACCATCCAAACAGAGAATCGCATGAAAATAAAAGCAGGACATCTTGTTTTCTCACTCTGATTTAATATTTATAATTCAAATAATAGTATTTACAAATAGATCTGCATTCATCTGCGTGTTTCCCGATTTGTATATTTTTGCGTAAATTGTGAATTTTTCTGAATTTCCCGTTTGGGATTTTTTGCGCAAACAACAAAACTTCACCAAAAAAACGAAGCGATATTCAACAACCTTTTCAAACTCTTGGACTAGAAGTAACAAACAAATTGAAATGACAGAGTCTGAGACGGTAAGTCAGTATTACTGTACGATTGGATATGTACCTAACATTCTTTTTTCTTTTGCCAGAATAACGAAGAAACGTTGAAATTCGTTGCTCTTGGTGGTGGTAATGAGGTTGGTAGATCTTGTCACATCATCCAATATAAGAACAAAACAATCATGTTGGATGCCGGTGTGCATCCTGCTTACGGTGGTATAGCAGCACTTCCATTTTATGATGAATTTGACTTGTCCACTGTTGACATTTTATTGATTTCACATTTCCATTTAGATCACGCTGCTTCGTTACCATACGTGATGCAGCGTACAAACTTCAAAGGGCGTGTTTTCATGACACATCCTACTAAGGCCATTTACAGGTGGCTTCTAAGCGATTTCGTCAAAGTCACATCCATTGGGTCCTCTGCGTCGCTATATAGCGACGAAGACTTGGCTGAATCTTTTGACAAGATTGAAACTGTTGATTATCACTCAACCTTGGAAGTGGATGGTATAAGATTCACTGCATACCATGCTGGTCATGTCTTGGGTGCTGCCATGTATTTTATTGAAATTGGTGGGCTCAAGTTGTTGTTTACCGGTGATTACTCAAGAGAAGAAAGTCGTCATTTGAACCCAGCTGAAGTGCCACCTCAAAAACCAGATGTGTTAATCACTGAATCTACTTTTGGTACAGCTACACACGAACCTAGATTAGAAAAAGAGTTGAGATTGACAAACCTGATACACACAACATTGAACAAAGGTGGAAGATGTTTGCTTCCTGTTTTTGCGCTTGGGACTGCACAAGAGCTGCTGTTGATCCTAGATGACTACTGGAAGAAACACCAAGATTTAGAAAATATTAATGTTTATTATGCATCTTCATTGGCTAAAAAGTGTTTATCAGTGTTCCAAACATATATTAATATGATGAACGATAGTATAAGAAAACAATTCAGAGATCAAAATTCTAATCCTTTCCAGTTCAAGCATGTCAAAAATATTAAAAACTTGGATAAATTTGATGACTTTGGGCCATGCGTCGTCATTGCCAGTCCTGGTATGTTACAAAATGGTGTTTCAAGAGAACTATTGGAAAGATGGGCGCCAGATTCAAGAAACTCTGTCATCATAACAGGTTACTCTATTGAAGGCACACTGGCTAAGAACTTGTTGACTGAGCCCGAGCAAATCCCTTCAATGACTAATCCGGATACAATGATTCCAAGAAGAATAAATATTGAAGAAATATCTTTTGCAGCACATGTCGACTATGAACAAAACTCTAAATTTATTGAACTGGTTGATCCAAAATCTATCATCTTGGTGCATGGTGAATCTAACCCTATGGGTAGATTGAAATCTGCCCTATTGTCAAAATACTCTAAATACAAAAATACTGATAAGGAAGTGAAGATCTATAACCCAAGAAACTGTGATGAGGTTACTTTAAGATTTAAAGGTTTGAAAATTGCCAAATCTGTTGGTCTGATTGTTGAGGAAAAAGATAAGGATGTTATTACAGGTGTTCTTGTTTCCAAGGATTTTGATTTAAACTTGATGAAGATTGATGATTTGAGAGAATATGCTGGTTTAACCTCCACTGTGGTTAAAGAACGTCAAACTATTAGAGTCGATGCTGGTAGGGATTTGATCCAATGGCATCTGTCCCAGATGTTTGGTTACATTGAAATAACAATTGATGATGAGGATGAATTTGAAATTAAAGTTATGAATGAGATCACAATCAGTCTTGTCAATGGGTTGTGTACTATCGAATGGACAAGCGGTATAATTAATGATACAATCGCTGACTCTGTTGTTGCAATTCTGATGTCTGTTGATTCTTCACCAGCCTCCGTTAAGTTGTCATCAAAATCCTGTTGTGGCCATAACCATGACCATGAACACGAACATAAGAACAATGAGACTGTACAGGTCAAACAAGAAGGTGGTGATGAGCAGCAGCATGCTCATCAAGAGGCTGTTTCTTTGGAAAACTCTTTGGCTGACTCGAGGGTCTCTGTTAGAGTTAGAAGAATCACCAAAATGCTGGAGGCTCAATTTGGGGAAAGTTTTACGAATAATGATGATCTGAAGGGTGCCACTGTGAAGATTGGTAAGTATGATGCCAAGATTAATTATTATGATTTGACAGTGGATTGTTCATCTAATGTGTTGAAGGGGAGAATCGAGAATGTTTTAAACCGAGCCATTGAATTGGTTGCTCCTTTGGCTCAAAATAGAAAAATTGCATAGACATATATAATAGAACGTTTTGTTTTACAGTATTGTTTGTTTGGTAGTTTATGTGTGTTTCATCTATTCTGTGGACTTTTATACTTTTCCTTATACATGTGTTTGTTTTCATTGCCGTAGAGTGACTTTATTCAATTCCTTTTTAAAAGCCTTATACGGAGTCATTGTAGACTGCAGGGCTCCATATTAGCCAATACTTCTATTGCTGATGAGCTAAAAACTTATCAGTTCAAATAAGCAAGAAATATTTTTTTTGAATTTAGCTTGTCTTGTAGAGATGGTAGATGTCTACAGACTGGTGGTCAAACAAGAGATTAGGAAAATGATCTTTAGAATGCTAACAAAGATCACATACATCATAGTAACATCATCACTCTCTATAAGTCGTTGTTATACTGTTATTATTACATTAACCTTCGGGAATGCCGTTGGACGACCGTGGTCCAAAAACAGTTTCAAGTTTAACAAACCAACTACAATTTTTGCTCTAGTTATCACCCGAAAAATTTTAGTTTCAAAAATCATTCCCAAGTGCCATTTTTATATCAATTGACTATATTGAATAAGAATAGTACTTTCCCTGTTAAAAATACTTTAAAATTGATTTAACTATTAATTTTAAATCGGCCAATGTTATCGGTACGTTAAAATAAACTACAGCCAAGAAAATTAAGAGAAGGTTAAACAATCAAAGTTCAGACAGCTCAACTGCTAGCGAATTTAAATCTAGATTACCTGTTACTTATAGTAAATCCAATTAAAAAATCATATTATTAACTCATTAACCAACTTATTACACCAACCTATAAAAACCCATAAACAGACATAATCTAATCTAATAAGATATTCTAAGAATCTTCTGCCTTTGATTTTTAAATTCGATTGTATGCTGACGTTCCATGATACTCAACGCCTTATCCAAAGCATGCTGCGAGTAATTTTTACCTGTAATCATTTCTTTTCTCAAGGTTTGATAAGAAACAGACCAACCAGTTGGTAACCTTCTTCTTAACTCTGATTCAATTTTTGCAGCTTCTTCTTCAATTTCTTTGGTATTTGTCATGTTACCTTGACGAGCAGCATCCATGGTGGATGCTTGGAATAATCTGATGGCCTCGTCAACGTGCTCTTCTTGAACAACAGGAAGCAAGTACAACTTGGCTAGTGATTCTGAAATACGGATAATAGCTTCCAATTGACGAACAGTAATTGGAATTGATGATCTTTCATTGGTCTTCAATTCCTCATCTTTAACGGTCTTTCTAATGTTAACAAAGTGAGAACTTAGCTTTTCAGCTGCCTCTGGGGATAATCTTGGTGCACATTTTGCACGACAATATGACACATATCTCTTCATCTTTTCAATTGGAATTTCACCATTTATTTCCTGATTAGCTCTCCCAGTATGGATATTCATAACGTGGTGGGCAATGGACACATCTCTTTGTTCATTGTGGTCATCCTTCACAATGAAAATCATATCAAATCTAGAAAGAACGGTGGTTTGGAAATCAATATTTTCACCTGGTGTCTTCATAGTATCATAACTACCAAAGACTGGGTTAGCTGCTGCCAGGACACTTGTTCTAGAGTTCAACACAGTGGTGATACCAGCCTTAGCAATAGAAATAGTCTGTTGTTCCATAGCCTCATGAATAGCCACACGATCTTCATCTCTCATTTTATCGAATTCATCAATACAGACAACACCACCATCAGCTAAGACCATCGCACCACCTTCCAGGTAAAATTCACCAGTTTGTGAATCTCTCTGAACAGAAGCAGTCAAACCTGCCGCAGAAGAACCCTTACCAGAAGTGTAAATAGATATTGGACTGACTTTGTCAACGAATTTTAACAATTGAGATTTGGCAGTACCTGGGTCACCCAATAGCAAAACGTTAATATCACCTCTTAATCTCATACCATCAGGTAACAATTTTTTGGAGCCACCCATTAATAAACAAGCAATTGCCTTTTTAATATCTGCATGACCATAAATAGATGGCGCAATAGAGTTTGCAAAGGATTCATAAAGGTTTGGATTTCTTGAGAATTCCAAAAATTCTTCCTCTTCTTCTTCAGTAAAGATCATATTACCTGACTCATTGTGATCAACATCA
>JAJLVY010000224.1:0-14976 GCA_030570475.1 Liangdongia dendrica
AATAATAATAATAATAATAATAATAATAATAATAATAATAATAATAATAATAATACAACACAGTTGAACAGTGCGTGCTACGACAACTCGGGTCGCGCTGATGACATAGATAACAATAGCTACTGCATCCCGCCAAGCATCAACAATGCAACCTCAATTGCTGAAGAAAGACATCCAAGAGGGAAAACCAGAGAAAGAGATTGTAATGATGATGATGATGCTGATGCTAATTCTAATGGTGATGCCAACAACACCAATGGTTATACCCGCACAAGAACTGAAGAGTCGCCTACAAAAAAACTGAAAACTTGACCTTGTCATGCTCATATTCATATTCATATTCATATTCATATTCTTGTCTATAA
Organism: Liangdongia dendrica; assembly: GCA_030570475.1. NCBI lineage: Eukaryota > Fungi > Ascomycota > Saccharomycetes > Phaffomycetales > Wickerhamomycetaceae > Liangdongia > Liangdongia dendrica. The sequence continues at coordinate 366 of JAJLVY010000224.1, forward strand.
ATATATGTACACACCAATCACTTGTAATTAGAATAACGTCTAGCCAGGCGCTGGATCGAACTGTCCTTCTGCACAGAATCGTCAATACGTCTTCTCAGATCCTCCTGGTACTGTCGATCCTGCTCCAGAATCTCATCCTTCGTCGGTGGAAGCTTCTCATTGATCAAATCAGCCCGTCTAGCCTGCTCAAAAGATGTAATCTCAGCAGCCAGCGACTCTGAACCACCAAGCAGCGCACCCTTGGGCAACACACCGCCAGTGTACGACTTCAGCTTCTCGACATTCTCAGCTTCTTCACGCAACACCTGGAACATTCTCGACACACGCCCAATCGCTAATATCTTGTTTCTTAGTGCCCTTCTCTTCAATGTCAGTTCGTCAACATTCTCATCATCATCATTAACATCATTACTCTTTCCACTGGCACTGGCATTAGCATTTGCACTGGCACTGGCACTGACACTCTTATCAGATACAGTCCCTCCTCTTGGCTCTGGCGTAGGCGTCTTATCCTTCACGCTCGCATCCTTAATACTGGCAATAGTATCTTTACCAATATTCGTCTCCTCATCCAACTCCTCCTCAGTGCAAATGTTCAACACTGAAACCAATATATCAGTAACCTTCTCGCCAACAAATGGCAACGACCAGGTAAACACATCCATGAAATTTGGCAGCCAGTACGGATGTGGCGTATAGTTAAACTGTCTAATGTTCATAACATTGTTCCCATACTTCAACACCGCAGCCTTGTTCTTGTACGTGTCCAAGTAGTTTGGCGCTGAAAACATCGTCAACAAGGATGGGAACCCCATGCTCTCCGTTCTCCTGTACATTCTATACCCTGCATCCTGGGCCTCGTGCGCTCTAATCACAGACAGCAGATTGTTTCTCGCAAGAAACTTGGAGACAGCCTTGAACGTGAACGCATACGAACACCCACGCACAGTGTTTGGCACAAACAGCACATCGTCATTGTTCTCGTCATAGTCCTCGATCGGATCAGACCACAGTATGTCGCACATCAGTCCCTTCGTTGGTGGCTCGCGGAATCGGTCAATCCTGTTCACATCCTCAGGCGTGTGCAAGTCTGGCGAGATACCACCGTGGCAGCAAAAGTACTGCTTGTTCATCAGCGCAGCAAGTGGCAGCGTGTTGAACGACTCACACGCCGCCTTGTACACCTTCTGGTTGTACTTGTGCAGACACTCCATCTTGAACGTAAAGTACTCAGACAGGTGCTTGCACTCGTGGTTGCCCCTCAGCAAGAAGAAAGTCGATGGATAGTTGCACTTGAGAGTATATAGCAGCAGCAAGCACTCGATCGAGAAGGAACCCCTGTCAACATAGTCCCCCAGAAACAGGTACGATGTGTCCTTTGGATCCCCACCAACCTCAAAAAGCTTCACCAAATCCCAGTACTGGCCATGGATATCACCACACACAGTCACTGGCGCTGGTACTTGCAGCAGGTTTGGCTCCTTCGACAAGACGTGCGACGCCATGCTCAGAATGCGCAGCACTTGCTCCTCACTTAGTCGGCCCTCCTGCAAAAAGTGCAGCTTCAAAAACTCTGGGTTCGCAAGCCCATTGGCCTGGAAAAGCTCAGCATCAGTGGGGATCTTGTTGCTGATCGCTGGCACCTTCTTGTTCACTCGCTCAGTCGTCTTGACTTGTGTCCCGTCATCCAGCGTGAACACGGTCAAATCTTCGGCAGGGGAGTGTCTCCGGTTGTGAATGGCACGTAACGCAGCGTCAATTCTAACACTGTTTTCCTGTTGTGAAGCGGGTGACATCTGGTAGTGGTAGTGGTGGTTCTAATTATTATGATAACAACAATAACAACAAGAAAGGAACGTCCCGAATAACAGTCAACCCAAACAACCTTGTGCTTTCTTCCTTCTTCTTTCTTTCTTTCTTTGATTAAATGTTCATTTGTTTTCATCAAATTCATTCTTGCTGACTCAGCCACTTTGGTTCTGTCACGTGACTCATCACGTGATGCTTAAAATTTTTTTTGGTTGTAGCGATGAGCATCTATCATAGCTGGTTAGGTATAGTGTAAAGGTATTATTACTTGGGACCAGATATAAGAATAGATATACGCCATGTCTGTTATTGACGTTACTGACTTTGTCGAGTGTGAGACAGAAGCTTCAAGCCTGAGATTCGAGGATGAGAAGCAACAGGCCAACTTTGAGCTGGGTGTCTCCATGGTGATCCACTCTTGGGAAGCTCTAGAGATTGCCGTTGCAAACCAATGGGGTGGTGCTCAAAGTGAGGAAAAGAGAGATTGGGTCACAGCCATTGTCGTCGAGCTGTTCGACGAGAGAGCTGTTGACATCCAACTCATTGAAGAAACCATCCTGAACGCCATGCTCGACGAGTTTGACGTCAATGTCGAGGATGACTCGTCCCTGCTGATCGCTGCGAAAGTGCTCAAGGTCTACAGAGAGTGCTTTGACAAGCACTACGATCACATACACGCTTCCTTCCACAAATGGCAAGCAAAGCAGGCGGAGCGTGAAGAAAGAAAACAGCAACTCGTTGTCGATGTCAAGGAGGACCCACAGAACCCAGGCGTTTCGGACGATGAGGATGAAGACAACAATGATGATGCTGATGAAATCCCACAACTGGTGTCCACCACTGTGCAGCCTGTCAATGAGGATGTCGAGATGGGTGATGCTGACTCTGAGCCACAAGGCCCAGTTGTCGATGATGATGGGTTTGAATTGGTTCAAAAGAAAGGTAGAAGAAGACACTAAGTTGTGCAGGGTGTGTGTGTGAGTGTGGGTGTATTTAGGAGGGCTGTATATGATATTACATTCAGAATAATCTGTATATTAGAAATAACAAAAATAAAATAAAGGCATTTGATTTAAAACTCCATGACATCTCTGGACATAATTATTTTCGATCTTCAAAAAAAAAAGTTATATATTGAGAAATTTTAACTAAAACAAAACCTTCATACTGGATCAAACAGAATGGAAAGATGAACGTTGATTCCATCATCGACTCAGCACTGAGATACCATTTGCATATTCCTGCATTGGTGGTTTCAAGGTAATTGCAAATCTATTTTTTTTGGAGATATCGCTCTGATCTAATTAATTAATACTCTTTTTTTTCAAGTCTCATGTTACTACCAACGGTATCAATCTTGATTTGGGCAGTATTAGGAGCAATACAACTACTCACCAAGTTGAACACCTACTATAAAAGACGTGGCAGCTGGTCTAATGTTGGCTCAGGCGATGTTGCACTTGTCACTGGCGGTTCTCAAGGTTTGGGTCTCAATATTGTCAAGTGTCTCTTGGAACTGCGTGTCAAAGTTGTCGTTATAGACATCACTCCTCCACCAACTGAGGGGCCCATCCTCAATGCTGTTGCCTTTTACCAGTGTGATTTATCAGATGAGATACATACATCCAACGTGCTGAAAAGAATTGTTCACGATGTTGGCGTTCCCACGATATTTGTCAACAATGCAGCTGTTCGTCATGATGAACAACTGCTTGATCTCTCATTAGAAAAGATACATAGAATATTTCAAATCAATGTGTTCTCACCAATTGCACTGCTAAAGGGTATTATTCCACTAGTTGAGAAAAGACTGTTCGTCGTGAACGTGGCTTCAATCTTGGGACTTGTTAGTCCATCCCATCTATGTATGAACTTACCGTGTGGTGTACCTCCATTGTTTGGGAAAAATTGTATTAACACCCTTTTTTAGCAATATATTCATCAACAAAAGCATCATTAATCTCATTGCACGATTCTTTATCGCATGAAGTTTCAAATGATGATATACGTTTCCTACTGGTGACCCCTGGGCAAATTGATACTACAATGTTTGCCAGTGTTAAGCCACCAAAACAGTTTTTAGCACCAGTGATCCAAGCGGAATCACTTGCTGCTGATATTGTGGATAGAATCAAATATGGTGAGCGTGGTGTGTTGAGTACACCTTTTTATACGTGGTTTATTCCCGCTTTGAGATGTCTCCCATATTGCATCAACGAATGGCTACGACACTTTAGTGAGATGGATACAAGTGTTAGCCAGCAAAAGTGACTACCTTGTTTATCATTAAATTAGAATCAGATATTTATATTGTGTTTTGTTTTGTTTTGTTTTGTTTTGTTTATTTAGTTATTTATTCATCTCTTTAATTAATTCTCCTTCTTGGTAGTGTTTGCAGTCAACTGAACCTCGATCCAGGATTTCAGCTGAGCCTCGTGCAAGTTACCAAACTTGTCATAAACTTCAGTGAATGGCAATTCGGTCGTAAATGTGATTGGTTGGTCGTTGCGGGACTTGACAACAAATTCTAAATTGTAAACTGGAACATACTTGTCAATTGAGCCAGAGATTTGTAGAGAAGCTGCAGACCCACTTTTCTTGCTCTTACCATTGTATATGATCTTCTTTTCAACGTATTTGGAGTGAATCCATTGTAGAATGGAAATCACAACGTATGCAACCAATAATAGTTTCAAGTATGTTAACGAGTCGTTAAACGAGGTTTTTTTATCCAAGTAGTATGTCAAACCAGCTATTATGGCGCTTGAGTATCCCAGTGCTAGCTTTGTATCAATGATCTTGAAATCTTGGATATAACCCAGTGATTCAAGAACAACTGGAAGTCTCTCATCAGTGGCTGTTTTTAAATCAACAACAGAACTAAAAAAAATATATATTGTTAATAGATGCTTTATCAATCATATCACTATACTACCGGAAACTGCGTACTTTATATTTGTAGTCTTGAACTGAGACATTGTTTGTGAATGGTTGAATGGTTTGGCGTTAACTGAAGTGTAAAATCACTGATATTGGTTTGTTGTTCTCTTTTAAAAAAATCTGGCCTGTGTTATATAAGTGCTTAGTAACACATATAACTGATTATTTACACAAGTTAACAGAAACTATAGAGTATATACCTATATATATATATGTTGTTATGCTACGGTTACACAATTTGTATGTTGGTTTGTAGCTATATTTATCAGTGTGGTTTGGACTGTTATAGTTTTCAGGTTGTCTACATAATTATTTGCTTCATGGAGAACATACAAAGCCAGTCAACCCGCAAAAGCAAAAGCAAAAAAAAGAATGAATGTTTAGGTGAATGTGTCAAAGCAATACTTTAAGATTTGCAGATGAGTTACAGATGGGAGATACTATACATAGTGTTCTTGGATGTGTAAATATGACTATATTCTCATTCACCTCACCTACAACAATTTCATATTCATGTTTATATTTTCTATAACATTCGATTTATATAAATCTCTTCATACAAGCAGCGTCATATCAGTATCAAGCACACAACATCTATATTGGTACTGGCATTCAAATCACATAATAATTAATATATACAACCTTGTTTCGACTCAACTGGACTCGACTGACTCAATTCAAGCAGATGGCAATGGGGATAGCAAGCTATAAAGACAAAAGTTAAGTTAATACGGGGTTGTTTGTTTGTTTGTTTTTTTGAAACATACGCTAATAAGTTTGGACGGTTTGGAGTTTGTTTCCATCCCAAGTACAAGACAAATGGGATCCAACCGTAGTGGGCAATTGTACGAGCAGTGTCCAACAACTTGACAATACGTTCCTAAAAAAACAAGGGTGTTAATAAAAATAAACATCCCAATACCTGATGTGGAGCACCTTTGATTCGTCAGATAGAGCAAAGACCATTTTATATCTGTTTCTTTCTTTCTTTCTTTCTTTCTTTCTTTCTTTCTTTCTATTATAAAAGAATGATGTTGACTTTTGATGCTTGATTTTGGTTGATTGTTGATAATTTTTTAAATTTGATGAACGAAAACTTTCCGCGAATCCGTCTTATTTTTAGTGATTTGTTACCGGTGGAGGGCCTCTGGCTCTTCTGTGACTCTATTCGTGGTTTCTTGGTGGTATCTTTGTAATCAGAATTTATTGGAATAGTAATGGTCCCCAGGTAATACAATTTTACAGCACAGTCTATGGTTTATGGTTATTACTAGTGCTTCTTCATCTTCTAGTGCACACTTGTGAGTCTCTCTGCATGCAGTGCTAATGTCATACACACAGATTTATGTCAACCAATTGTGTAACTTTACAGAAAAAAAAAAGGCAGCCATATGTAAAATGAGTCACAGTATCGAATCAAAAAAAAATATCAGCATATCAGCATATCTGAACTTCCACCACCCATTTGCGCCCCACATTTGAGAACTAGAACTATAAAGTGCAAATAGCGGTTTCTTAGTCATCAAAATTTATGGCTCTTTAAAAAAAAATCTTTTCTGGCTCTAATTTAGAGAGAAGGACCGTGTCCGTTTGTTCAATTGAAAGTGTTGTTCTGCACAACTACAACCATCTATTGTGTCTATACCTGCTGGTATTCACTTTCATATATCACTTTCATATCATTGCTGGTCCCTCTGTTCTGTTTTCCATAGTTTACTGCTTCTGTTGGCCGTGTGGTGTGTCTGTAATTATAAACAACCCCGTTGTTATCTCAGAAAAAGAAAAAGAAAACAAAAAAAAAAAAAATTAGCACTAGTTGTTTGGATCTCGAAAGTTTTTCCCCTTCAATCATTATTATATATATATTTGCTGTTTGCTATTTTGCTACTTTGTGTTTCTATTCATTCAAAAACAATTATGTCTGCAAAGTTTAACCCAAACGCTACACCTTTTGTTCCTACAAAAACTGGTTCACTGCAACAACAGCAGCAGCAACTACAACAAACGTCTAGTTCTAAACAGCTGGAGCAAAATCCAGGCTTGTCTACCCAGACAATTGCACCTGCAAACAATAAGCCCAAGCAAACAAGACGCAACTCCAAATCCAGGGAGTCCAGATCTTCTCGTGGAAATAACAACAGCAGGGGTAATAACAATAACAATAGCAATGCTAATGGTCTTCAGAATAGTTTCCTTAGAAACCAGGATTTCCATGACGATTTGGACTTTTACTTAGAAGATGAAGCTCTAAATGGTCATTTGAATTCCAGAGTAAGAAGAGGTCAGATCTCAATCAACCACCTGTTGGAGTTCTCGCTTCCTTCTCGAGATGAAGAGAAGAACCTTCGAGTCGCAAAACCATATAGAAGAAGACGTTCGTCTGATGATGACAAGATCCATCTGATTGGTCAGGAATTTGTGAACGCCAATTATCGATTTGTCGTGGATTATAGAGCTAATTACAAAATACAAACGTTAGACCCAAATGTGCTATTAAATACCAATACAGTGCTCAGAGTCATTGTTCCAAAGGGTAATGCATGTCCAATTTGTTTGACTGAAGATATTGTTGCGCCAAGAATGGTTTCCTGTGGTCATATTTTCTGTCATACATGTTTATTGAGCTATCTGGATTCAGAGCCAATTATTAAGAAGGGTGAAATACGGAAAAAGTATAAAGAATGTCCATTGTGTTCGCATAGTATTAAGGTTGATGAGACTAAACCGGTTCTTGTGAATAATAATGATGAGAGGTTTGAGATCCCAAAAGTGGGTGAGGATGTTGTTTTGAAGCTGATGGCCAAACCGCATGATAGCATTTTACCAATCCCATTATCCTTGAATATGAACCACAAGAAGATTGGTAACATACCATGGTATTCTGATACTGAACTATACCCATATGCGAGAATTATGAAGGGTGGGTTGAAGTTTATTGTTGGTTGTTATGAAAAGGACAAGGCTGCTATTCTAAAGCAGTATGAAGAAGATAGACTATTATATAATGATGATGGTGTTTATGTCCACAAGGCTGTTGTGGAGATTGATACGCAATTAGAAGTATTGAAGGAGAGCTTTTCAGAGAATTACAGCGAACCAAATGCATTACAGTCATTCATGGATAACAACACATCCATCAGAAAGAATCAATCGATGTTGAATGATACCAATTGTTACTTCTTTTACCAAACAGCATTTAATTCACCAACGAGATATTTCCTGTCCCCACTGGATGTGAAGATCTTGTTAAACACATATGGATCATACAGTGGCTTTCCATCGACGCTGTTGTTAAAGGTTGATAATATCAGTTATGGGAACATGGTTACTGAAAAGACGTTGAAACGATACAAGTACTTTGGCCATCTGCCACTCGGGACAGAGTTTGCATTTATTGATGTGAATTGGAAGAATGAGCTGCCCCCAGATATTTACAAAATGTTTGCAAAAGAGCTTGGTGACAGAAGACATAAGCTTTTAACGAAGCTAAAGAAGGAGGACCGTGACAAGCAGGTTTACGAAACACAACAAGAGATTGATACACTGAATTTCTATAAACAGCATGGGTACTTGAGTGAAGAGTTTAACAACATTGCCATTGACGACAGTGGGGATCTGCCATTACACCCACTGGGCGATGAGGAAATTGCGTCTGAGGCGAATGACGAGAACAAGGATGGAAAGAATTACCAAACCACAGTCTGGGGCACCAAAATCTTGAGAGGCGGTGATGGCAGTGAGAACTATGGTGGTGGTGGTGGTGATGATGACGATGGCATAGATGCCGAAGAGATGATTAGGCTAGCCAAGGAGTCCCAGCAGGCTGGTGGTAAGAAGAAGGGTCGCAAGAAGAAGGTTGTCCTGCTAACGTCGTTCCATTGAACGTGGACGGAGAAAGAGTATAAACTGTTTAATTCATTTAATTTAACTAACAATGCGTATGAGTAACGAAACGGATCTTTGATCTTGTAGGTACTGGTAACTGGTAACTGAACCTGAACCTGGCTTGATTGTTTTTCACCCGAGATGAACAATATCACATGCATCCAGTGCTAAAAGTGTGAATCTTATTAGCACCACCCGCAGCAGCAGTACCAGCACCACCCGCAGAACCGTTTGATTAGATTAGAAGCGTAGCTACATCGACATCCTCGTACCTACCCATTTAGATCGACACCCGTCTCCCTCATCACTCATCACTACACCCGCTTAACGCTGACACATAAGGTTCTTTTTCTTTTTTGGCTTCTCGAAAAAATTTTTGACGTGAAAAACAAATTCCGTGGGAAATCTGCAGTCGGAAAAGAAATGGTGGAACACTAAAAAAGTATTTAAAAAGTACTGCCTGGCTATTTGTTTCTCAAGCAGTCTGTAGCTCTGTTGTTGGTATTCTGTGTATTCTGTACTCCTGTACTCTGTTCTCTCTGCTGTACTGGCTTTTGTCTTGGTTTTTGTCTTGGTTTTTCATAACAATGGTGCAAGAAACCCCTGCTGCTAACGTTCTAGGCACAATTGGTACTGTGTGCTGGTGCATCCAATTGATCCCACAGATCATCCACAACTATAGAAGAAAGGACTGCGAGGGTCTACAGCCTATCATGCTCTTCTTGTTTGCCGCATGTGGTATCCCATTCTCCATCTACTTTGTCTCGAGAAACGCTGGTATTGCCATCCAGGTGCAACCACAGCTCTTCACGGCCTTGTCCGTCATCACTTGGTTCCAAGTGTTGTACTACCCACCAGTCAAGATGCCATTGAAGAAGGTGTTCCTCTATGTCGGGACCTTTTTGGTTGTTAGTATTGGTTTGGAGGTTGGGTTCATTATCCCTTTGAAAACTGTGTACAAGAATGGTACCTCATGGCCTTCTTTTGTGTTTGGTGTCATTGCTTCTGTCCTGCTGGCGCTTGGCTTGCTGCCTCCATACTATGAGCTAACAAAGAGAAAGGGGCGTGTCGTTGGTATTAACTTTGTTTTCCTAGCACTTGATTTCTCTGGTGCCTTTTTCAGTGCGCTAAGTTTGGCATTTGCAAAGGAGTTTGACACAATGGGTATCATATTGTACTGCATTGTTGGTGGTATGGAGCTTGGGATCTTTACATCCCATATGATTTGGTGGTTGAGATTTGGGAGAAAAGAAAAGGCTGAGGCTACGAAGGCTGATGAAGAGGCTGTTGAGAACACTGACGACACCTCTAATTCTGAATCAGAGTTTAGACTGGACCCTGAAGAAACTAAAATCAATAATGAATTGACAGAGTCAAAGATTCATGCTGATAAAATTGATTCGAATGAGAGGACTGAAGATGTCACTGCATTGGAATTTGCAAAAACTTTGGCATGATATAAAAAAAAAAAGTTACTGAGCTTGTACACACACCCAAGCCAGCTTTCAGAAGGTTATTTAATTTTGGGTACTATTTATTATAATAGAGTATATACTATACATAATGGGTTAATTAGCATGTTTTTAATGTACTATAAGTTTTGTTTTAAGGTTGTAGTTGGAATAGGGCCAATGCTACTGTTGCTGCTCTTCTTATTTATATATAAATATCTCTTTGGATCTGGTGAATGAACATACTCTGCACAATCAATCCAAAGCACAGGAAAGCAATACTGCTCGCCATCAACAACAACAATGGCACACTAAAACAATCCAGCAGTCAACAATCACCACTCGCTCAGCAAAAGTGCTGCTGCTGCAAAACGCGCTTTGTCACATTCCGAAAAGTAAACATTGAGCTGCGAAACGGGAAGCCTGTCATGCAGCCTTCAACATTTGAGCTCTGCGATGAAAAGTGTGCCTGTGGGTTGGGAAATAGAATAGAATAGATTAAATACTCCCCAGAACCAGAACCAGAACCAGAAGCTCATACTCACCAACTACACAGTCATTCCTTTACAGCATAAGCACTTCAAACTCACCTCAGTCATTCCTTTAGTACTGGTTCTTGTCCTCGTTGTTTACTCGAACTCACTACAGTCATTCTTTTAATACTTACTTCATTACTTTCATTTACTATACCATTAACTATACCATTAACTATACCAAACATACAACATGACCATGGACAACGCCATTTTTGAACAACTACTGGCCCTCGAAGCTAATCTGGCAAAGGCCCAAGATACACTTTATTCCGAGGACCAAACATCACTGCTCATCTCTCAGCTAGAGAAAATCTCCACTTGTCGCCATGCTACTGAGTTTAACACCATCAATATGGAGGATGTCGAAAGTTTGCTTGCAAAAACTGGTGCTTTCAATTTATCACTGTGCTGTGATGTCTGTAACCAGACTCTTTTCGAGAATGATCAATGTGCCTTGGAAAACAAACCTAAACAAGATCTACAAAAATGCTGTACAAAAACTTTGGCAAGAGCTGCCAAGCTGGACCCTTTGGAAGTGTCATTCTGGTGGTTCTTGATCAACAACTTTGCTAGCTGCATCTTAACACTGCCTCACTACACAAGATTCATCATTTCTAATGGTGTTCCTCCACAGCTAAGAGACAGAATATGGGGTTTGCTAACATTATCTAACGATGTTGTTGGTAATGTTGATATGTACTTGTCTACTTTATATGAATCACTAAACAAAGATATCTCACCAGATATCAGAATTATCACTAAAGATGTCAACAGAACTTTCCCAAAATTATCAATGTTCAACGACCTAATCACCAAAGACAAGCTGGAAAGAATATTGAATGCATACTCCATCTACGATTCGGATATGGGTTACTGTCAAGGTCTGCAGTTCATTGTTGCACCAATACTATTCCACTTCCAGGATGAGTTCAAGACATTCAACTCGCTTGTCAAGTTATTCGAGATCAACAACCTAAGAAGCATCTATGACAACCAAATGTCTGGCCTGAACCTGTGGTTCCACCAATTCTCCTCCATCTTCCACAAAACCATGCCCGAGCTTTCTAAACACTTTGCACATCTTGATGTTGACCTGCAGATCTTTATGCCGCAGTGGTTCTTGTCCTTCTACTCCATCACCATTCCATTCCAGTTCCTCATCAGACTGTTCGACCTCATGCTGTTTGAAGGCGTCAAGGAGACACTGCTCCGCGTGGGGATCGTCATCCTTAAGCAGAACGAAACACTCTTGCGCAGCATCGACGACACAGAGCTGATCCTGCAGCACCTGCTGTCGGAGAACTGCTGGGGTGTCTTCCAGAACAGAGTGGATGACTTTGTTAATGAGGTGATGAGCTTGTCCATTGGTGATTTCACCGCTGATGCATTGTATGCCGCAGAATGCGAGTACAAGGACTCTCTAGTATCTGTATCTGATGGTGCATCTACAAAGAATAACTCGTTTTTCGATAAGGTTGTTGGAGGCATCACTCACTTTAAGACTAATGCAGAGTCTATCATGTCGTCGTACGAGTCAAGATCATCTTCCAAGTCGTCATTGTTCTCATTCAGGAGTGGTGATGATGAAGATGGTGATAATTTGTCGTCCACAGCTGAAGAAGACCTGGATTACGAATTATTGGAAGGGTTATATAAATTATGCATTGATAATGGTGTCAAGGATCCATTACTGGAAAAGGTTAAACAACGTTTGTACAACTGGGTGGTATGAACAAGAACATACATATATTCATATTCATATTCTATGTATATATTATGGTATTGTATTTCTACAACAAAGCTGGTAATATATCTGTAGCAATAAACTTCCATTACATTCGGGGGGAGGGGGGACCTTTAAAAACCTATAAAAAATGAATAAATATAAAAAGACAGATCTATAAAAAAATATAAGTCTTCCATAAACAACAAATCTGGAACTAATATCTATCAAAGTGTAATAAACTAAACAAATTTCAAATGATTGTTCCATCAAACTTTTTTAACAATTTTTTTTTTCCTTTCTGAACGATTGTAATCATCAACTCCAGCAAAATAAGAAAAACACTAAAATAAAAGTATGTATGTAACCCCCTGTTATATGTGTTCTTTAATAATGGTATGTTATATGTGTATATGTCCCTTGTTGGTATTCGTAAGTGTATGTATGTGTGTGCGTGTGCATCTGTTTATAAAAAGAATCTGGTAAACGATTGGATCGATTCTAAAACAGGTATTATATAATAAAAAAGATTTTAAAATGACAATAATGATGATAAATGATCTGTAAAAAATGTTCTTCTTTTGCTTTCGTTGTGTCAATAAATTTGTAACTCAAAAACTCAAAATATCGTTATTCTCAAACGATCAAACACTGGTAGTTTTGGAATAACACCAATGGCACAAATGATTGAATTTATAATAAATAGTTGCAAGTCATAATGAGAGTAGTGGGTAGAACACAAGAATAACCAAATTGGGACACCAACTAAAAACTTTTTGCTTGGGGTGTAGTAATCACCTTCATCCAACTGTTCCCATAGTGTTAAATTGTCGTATGCACCAGAGTTGAATTCGAATGGGGTACCCTTAACTTGATGGAACATGATGTAAGAACCAATGACATAGGTGACGTTAGTCAAAGACCAACTAATTTCGTTAGACAAACCTGGAATCAAGTCATAGGAAAGTTTCAAAAACAAGATTATAACAATGTGGATAACCCAAGCACCTTTAGAATGGATCCAGTTGGCGTTCAAGTTTGGTTCAGTTTCCTGGTCAATTTTTTCTTCAAAAGTTTCTGGCTCGACATGTGATATAATGGATGAGGAACGACGACGGTGTGATTGGACATTGGATGCAGAAGGTGATAGAGTTTGGGAGGCATGGCCTGGAGAGGATGGTGTAACTGGAGTCTCAGTAGCACTAGTCATTTTGTTGGTGTAATTAAAAGTATTTTCTTTTGGAGCTTGGTTGAGTACCTCTTGATGATAATTTTTTTTTCTTCAAATGATATCTGTAGACTTTGTATAGAGCTGGATGCTTAACTGAACTATGTGTCTTCGTATAGAACTCCTTTTCCTTCTTTTCTGAGTGAAATGAGTCAGACGGGGTGTTGTCGTTTATTTGTAGGCTGTGATGTGTAAAAAGGGTCACTAGAAACGTCACTCCTGTTCAAAATGAAATGCTCAAAAAGGAAGGAGATGTTGTGGTAAACCCTGTGACTGTATATCTGCTTGTATTGTTTATGAATTGAACAGTTGACCAATTGTTCTGATTTCTGCTTTCTGCTTTCTGCTTTCTTTGCTGGATGTTTAATGTTTAAAAGATGTTTACGTTTCCCTCCCTTTTTGTGTGTAAAATTCTTCTAGTCACGGGAAAAAAGAAACCAGCAGAAAAAAGTCTCTAGCGAGGCTGGTAAGTCTCCAATTATGTGGTCTAGGCCGGTAATCGTCTAAATATGTGTCACCTACCGCGTTGTATGTGGTCTAGGTCTGTTTTGTATTTATTTTATAGGGAAAAAAAACAATAATCAATCAAATCATCAAATCAATAAACAAAAGGTACTAAAGCAACAAATAGACACGCTCGTTCACCGTATCTGCCTGCCATGGCTAATGACAACTTCATTCGAGAGACGCTACAGGAGAACCTGAAGAACTACACGCAAAACACAATCCTCAACAAGCTGACACCAAAAAAGAACCAGAACATCAAAAGACGCGCAAAGGATGATTTATCAATTGTTGTTGATTCAAACAGTCCCAGCACAACTCCCAGAAGAGCAGGTGGGAGATCTCACACTGACTCGAATATAATGACTTCCCCAATTAAAACTTTAAGAAGGAACCCCAATGAGTCGGATGAAGAGTATGATACAACCACAAATTACAATTCTGATGAGTTTGATGATAATGATAATGATGATGATAATGATAATAATAATAATAATAATAATAATAATAATAATAATAATAATAATAATAATAA
>JAJLVY010000225.1:0-14928 GCA_030570475.1 Liangdongia dendrica
GCATTCACATTCACATGCACATGCTGCTGTTGGTTTGCCACAGCCTGTGCAACAGCTGCTAGTTCTTCCTGATTATAAAATGACTGTTCTTCATCAACTTGCTGTTCCAAATGTTGTTGCTTCTCATGAGCATCTTCGTGTTGTGTTTGGTTGTGACGTTGTAGCCCACCACCTTCATGCTCCATTTCTTCATCACTTTCATTATCCGTAGCATCATTGTTCCAGTTATTTTCTTCACTTTCTGAATTGTCGTGATCTTGTTTAGACTGTAACATTATGTTTGCTTCATTAATGACCCATTCCTCCTTGTTGCTAAACTCATACAAGGAGTAAATATTCAGCACATCTATTGATGCTTGTCGTATTTCTCTAACCCAAATCTCTCTTTTACTCAATTCAGAGAGTGCCAGCCAATTTTCAGACGCGATTTGAACTCTTTGCATAATCTCATTGTAATAGTCTCTATGCATACTCAAAAACTTTCCATTCAAGTATTCACACAGCTCCTTATAAGTATCAAGGTTTGGGGGCTCTATTGGCCATTGGTTTGGCTTCAGGAAATATGTCACAATTCTGGGGAATGTAGGGTCCTTATCCAAATGGGCCGCACCCAAATTAGTATAAAACTTTTGCAAGGCGACAGTCCGGCATCGTGCAAACTTGTCTCTGACCCTTCTCTTGATCTTGTTACGCTCCTTCACGTCCTCTCTCGAGTTATATATCCTTGCACGCACTTTCCTTCTCTCTTTAACCTTTTCAGCATCCCCACGTCTCTTGACGTGTGATCTTATTCGATCAATGACATCAGCTGGATGGAGTTTCGAGCCCTTTTTCAGGTCGAGATGGCGTCCCATAGAGCCTGGATGGGAAAATGTCCTCTGACAAAATGGACACATCTTCTTAGGATCAGCACCTGGTGGCAGTGAAGGGACTCCTTCTATGAAGTCATAAATATCTTGTTGCTGTTGTTGCTGTTGTGGTTGTTGGCGATGCTGAATCACTTCTTTATTATTATTATCATTATTATTATCATTATTATTATCATTACCATTACCATTACCATTACCAGTGCCAGTACCAGTACCATTACCATCACGATTACTGTCGTTATCATTGTTATTATGGCTGTCTAGCTGATGAATACGTTTGTAAGTATCTCCTTGATGGCTATTGTCTCCATTATTATGCTGTTCTGTGCTGGTATTGGGCGTGTTGTTTGTTGGTGATGCGATTGATGGATCAATGTAGTTTGGGTGGCTCAGAGCCAAGTCGACCGCCAGAACGTTGGACACGTCGAGGTTGTGGATGTAGTTGTTGATCTCATTAGTGCTCTCCGCATTGATAGCCTCCTTGGCCTTCATTTCTCTGGTGCTGGCTGTCCTGTCCTGTTCAGAGGTGTCTCGTTGTGAACATGATTTTCATTTAAGCTAAACAAATACAAACAAATTAAAAACAAACAAACTGAGCCAAAAGCAGCCTCGTCAAAGGACTATCAACAACAGCTACATATCGATGGATGAGCTGAGCTGAGCTAGACGCGGAACAGGAGCAGTCAGAGAACTAAAGGATTCTCCAGCAGAACCAAAGCTCAGTTGCATACAATGAATGACCTTTGGACTTGCTACTTCTTGGCTGATAGAATCCATGAGAAAGAAGCTACCTGAAAGAAGCTACCCGAAAGAAGTTAGCGTCAAAAGATGTTGTCACAACTACGAAGATATAATTCAACTGGGAGACTAGATAGTTACACCTGAGCATTCTCTTAAAGTCTTTTTATGAAAGGAAAAATAAAGATGGTTATGAACATGTCTACAGACATAAAATTTGGTCAGAATAATGAGATTCTTCACGATGGGAAGGTCTGAAGGTCTGAAGGTCCGACTTTTTGGCTGAAATGAGACTGGTACCATGGAATCTGGGTCAATGATGGTGGAGGAGGCTGTGACTTACTTGAATAGGCATTTTCTGATTGATATTTGATTGGTTGTTGGTGTTTTAGGAAGTACTCATATTAGAACGAACATGCAATATTATATTCCAGTATATGTATATATAGTAGTACTTTTTGTGTCACTTCCTTTGAGTTTATACACTGTTCTGGATCAACTAACTTTGGCACATCAATAATAATAATTATTATATTAATAAAAATGCAAAGAAATGTATATTGATACTCACAATGTGCTTTGTCTATGCTTCCAAGAAGAATGGTGGTCAGGATAAGCACTGGTGCTGACCAACAAGTTTCTTCTAATCTTTTCGAAATCCTCATCAGTGAGCCCCATTTCGCTCTTACAGTACCCTTCAACACCACCAAATTTTCTCTCGAGCATGTCCAGTGTCGCTATCATGCTCTCGTACTTGGAGCTGATGAGGTTCTCAAACATCTTTTCAGGAGGAACATTCTCAAAGAGCCTAACGAGGTGTTCCTGGTCCTTTATGCTCTGGATATGGCCATACAGTTTGCCAGACCCAGAGAAGAAGTTGTTTTTGATCTTGTCATGGTCAGGCTTGAGGCCAATGGTTGTGAGCTCGTACTCCTTAGCGATGGTGTGCTTGTCCACCCCGAGGATTGAGAGGATGATCATGGTGGTGAGCCCTGTTCTGTCCTTGCCTGCCGTGCAGTTGTATAGGATTGGTGAGTTTGGATTGTCTCTGAGGAACAGCAAGATCTTTTTGAATGCAAGGGGACCACTGCGCAGCATTTCTTCGTAGACAAACTTGTAAGTGTACCATGAGCTCAGTAGGTTTTTGAATTTCATAGCGAGTTCTTGAGGAGAGCCACCGGTTTCTTTAAACACTGGGTTCACCACAACATCCACACCTGCGATTTCGAGTCCACCAGCCTTGTCAAACTCTTCCTGTGCTCGTAGATCAAAGATGTTTTTGATTCCCAAGTTTCTAATCTGCTCTTTACCATTAAGTGTGACGCTCGAAGTGTTTGCACATCTGTAAATCACCCCAGCTTTGACATAGTGTTTGTTATCCTTGGTTCTCCAGCCACCAACGTCTCTGAAATTGCAGATCCCATCAATTTGCTTCCATCTTGGGTATTGATAAACCTCCCTTGTAGCTTGCTTGAATCTTGAAACGTCTGGTGTTGTAGAGAGCCATTTCACGATGATTGAGGAGACAGCATAGTTGTAATTAACCTTGTTTCTCTTGTTCAGTGGTAGGTTTGAAGCGTTAAACTGTGCCTTGTTGGTGTTGTCAATGACATGGATGCCATAAAAGTTGTGGTCTGCATAGTTGACGAGTTCCAGAGTGTGTCTTGATCCAAGCAGATTGGCAAACGACGCAGCATCAGCTAGTGGGATAATATGGTCGTTGATGCCATAGACACTGAGCACCTGTATCTCCTCGTTCAAGTGGCCCAGTTGGTTCAAGTCCTGGGAGCCCAAATTGCGAGTCTCTGTGGGTGGTACCAGCAGCTCTTTGTACTCGCCATTACGGTACTGTAACTGTTTGACACCCTGTGGTGGTTGGAGTGCGAGTTGCTCGATAAGAGCCTGTCCTCTGAATCTCCCACCGCAGTTGATGAGGTTTGGGCAGAATGTATACTGCTTGCCAGCATCGAGGAGCTGCTGCTGCTTCAGTGCCCACTTGAACATGGCGACGCTTCCCCTGGAATGAGAAATTATGGAGTTGAGGACGAGGTCTGTGCCAATGATGTCGCTGTAGCTCTGCCCATTGGAGAGCACCTCGATCACGGTCTCGAGGTCCTGCACATCGTGGTCAACCACACGGCCCAGCTCCACGTCTTCAACCTCCTGGGAGTCACCACAGCCCCTGAAGTCGAGCCTGAAGGAGTACATCCCCAGCTTCTCTGCGAGTTGCTGTGCGAGGATGGCCTGGTAGCAGTAGTTCTTGTGGCCCCCCTTGCCGTGGAGCAGCACTGCAAACTTGTGCGTTGGCGGGTAGTGGTTGCTTCCAAAGAGGGTGGACTGGACGAACTCGTCCTCTGGGAGCAGTGCGCCTCTTGGGATGGTGAGGATGCCCACGAGTCTTTGAGAGCATTCGTCAGCTGTGCCTGTGGATGCGTGTGCGATGGAGAGGAGCCTCTCGTTGTCCTGGAGGGTGTAGTTGGTGCAAATGGCTGGGTCCAACCGTCTGATCTGAGGAAGTGCCATGCCGTTTAGTTTATCCAGTGGTCTATAGTTCTTTGGATCCCTTGAAGCAGTTGTTGTTGTTGTTGTTGTTGTTGTTGCGGATCTCGTTTATGCCAAAAACATAGATTCTGACCAATGAGAAGGCAGCACTGGTTGGGGTTTGGGGAGCAGCTGGAGAGGTAGAAGGAGGAGTGCTTGAAGGAGTGCTTGGAGGAGTGCTTGAAGGAGTGCTTGGAGGAGTGCCAGTGGTGGCATTTGAGAGGCCCAGGACAGGAACAGCGAGGGGTTTCGAGAGTGTCCAGCTTTCTGTTTGGTTTGGTTTGGTTCAGCTTTGGGGATTTACTCTTTTAAGCCTACGGATTAAGCAGATTTGGGATCACCAGCAGCAGTTGAAGAGATGGGACCTCAATTGGCTGGCACAGTGTTCTCTCGAGTGCGGTGGTTCTATCCATGTAGAAAGCTAGACTCAATTGGCTCCGGTTGTAATTGTATTATAATTGTATTATAGTACCCATTTGTACGCACCACCCAGAGTTGGATCCTACATTAAGAATAAAAACAACAGAAATTCATTACTGTACTGGTGATATTACACTCATATACAAGACTCGACGTTTAAGCAGAGGCACCAGAGATGAAGAACCACTTGTCAATGGACTTGTCAATTGGAGCATCCTTCAATTCCTCACCAGCTGGCACTTCAGCAGTAGAAGCTGGCTCGTAGGTGGCAGAGTTGGCCAAGGTGGTGTTGGCCAAAGAGATTTCCCCCTCCTTGGTCTCACCCTTGATCAACTTTTGCCATGCTTCAGAACACTCTCTGATAACTTCCTCAGCGTACTTCTTGTTTTTGGCTTCACCAGAGAAGGCAAACTGGTTTTCTGGCTTACCATCAGGGATCTTGTAAACTCTGAACCACTCGTTGGTGGCTCTCAACAAACCTGGCAAGTGACGCTCAACGTCCTCAATGTCGTTCAACTTTGGAGCCAATGGGTCGTTGATGTCAATGACGATAACCTTCCAGTCAGTCTCACCTTCATCCAACAAAGCCATGACACCGACAACCTTGACTTGCTTGACTTGACCGGTGTAACCAACAGCCTCACCGATTTCGCAAACGTCCAAAGGATCGTTGTCACCCTTGGCCTTGGTTTCTGGGTGGATTTGGTTTGGGTCTTCCCAGGTTTGTGGGAAGGCACCATAGTTGTGGATGTACCCGTGGTGTGGGAACACGTTACGAACAAATCTTAGTTTGCCCTTCTTGGTGTCCTGGATGATTGGGTTCAACTTCTGCTCCTTGGAGATTTCCAACTTGGCGTTGGACCATCTTGGGATCTCGACAACAAAGTTCAAAATCTTCTTCTCTTCGTCAGCGTACAATGGGATGTCGTGGAATGGGGAGACTGGATTGCCGTCCTTCTCGACGTAAACCTTGTAGTCCAGGGTGTTCTTAGCACCAACTTGTCTAACGGTGTAGGTCATGGTGTGTTTGTTTGGGGGGCAAAGAAGGAGAAGCAGAAGAAGAAGAAGAAGAAGAAGAAGAAGAAGAAGAAGAATCACTTTTGTCGACAACAAATTCTGAGGAATCATGCACAGCCACATTCGCTTCGGTCACGTGTCAAAATGCACAGCCACGGACACAATTCTGTACGAGCCAGGTGTCTGGATGTGGCTGGTGAGGATGTATTGGCATATATATTCCTATTTTTACTGGGAGATCTGCTGCTGGCTTATGATATTGCATTATTGTTACACCACCATCACAATATGAAGCTCAGTGTTGTGTTGCTACTCCTGACCAGTGCCGTCAACGGTGAGGTGTACAAACACTGCACAAACTTCATTATCCCAAAAGACGTCTCCATCGAAACCTCCCCTTACCTAAGGGCAAGGGCCAAAACGAACGAGTCTTCACTATTGATGTTCCGTCTCAGTGACATCCCAGAGACAAATATAGACCCTGCGAAGTTCACATCTGCTGGTTTAACCAAGTATGATGATGCTGATGCTGATTCTACTTCTTCTTCTTCTTCTTCTTTGCACTTGTGCACTCAGGAGCTTGTTGAACAAGGTGTTTGTCAAGGAGTTGGCACCTTTACCCTCAAGACTAGAAACACCAAAAGCCCACTGATAAACCAGGAGCTCGTTGCTGGAGAAAGCGTCAAGTATATGATTGAACAGGAAGGTATCTACTGTGTGTTTGTCTACAGCGCCAGTGAAAATGCTGGTGGTATCATCAGCAGTGCTCATCCTTCTTTTGATGGTCTGAACCTCAACGAATACTACCATTATGAATTCTTGAAATACATCATTGCCCCGCTTGGCTTGCTCTTGGGATCTTATGCCATAGTCAAGAAAAAACAGATGAGTTATGAAGACCGAGGTGTGCTCAGATCCTTACTATGCATAGGTGCCTGTATGAACGCTCTAGTGCAGACCGGTGTTGGATTTCTCTACTTGTATTTCAAATCCCATGGCATGCTCAAAAATTCTTCTTCTGGATCCTTTTTTGCAGACGTATTCGTCCACTGGTGCACAAGTATACTACAGCTGATACAACGGGTGGCAGTCATTGGTTTGGTCCATGTGCTCGTTGGCTTCTCAAAGGGTTTCAATGGTGTTTTGACAAGTGACCTATACCAACCAAAACTCTTTTCAATCGCTAATTTAAAGAGCTTTGCTGTTGCTCTGGCACTGACATCACAGCCAGATGATAATCGTGAGAGAATACTCCCACCATGGGTGAAGTTTGTCTTTGGTCTAGCCATTTTTACATGGCACGCTTTTGATTTCTACAAAGACTCCAGTATCACGCTGAAGAAAATCGAACATGTTGAACTATACAGACGCTTTAAAATGACAAGAATCGCTATGGCCGTTATCGCTGGTGTGTTTGTGATCCCAATAATGGTTTTCAGACCAGTTGACATTACTCCTATCTTTAAAGCCCCAGCATCAACTTTAAGTGTTGCTTCTTTGGAAAAGATTGAAAGGCTAGAAGTAAACAGGGCAGTGGTTACAATGGGATACTTTTATGAATTGATCCTTCCTGTCTCTGCTGTTACTTTTATCAAGATCTGGATGGATTATCAACCAGAAGAAGAAGAAGGGAAGAAGCAGAAAGTTGATGTGGAACAAGTATCAGTTGACGATTCCAAGGATTATAAAGTAAAAGTTTGAAATATCATTCTATAGATGAATAAATAAATAAATAAATAATATAACGATAACGTTTATTATAGGTGGAAAATCTATAGTTTATTTATATAAATTATTCAAATTTGAATGCCACCAATGGCACTTGGTTCACCATCGGTAGTAATCCTTAATCTTTCATGTTCCTTATTCAACTGTTCCAATTGTCTTTCAAAGACATCTTTTGGAACACCAGATTGCCATCTCAAACCATATGCATAGTGGTCCTTTGGGAAGAAACTATGGCCCTTTTCTCTATACACTTTTTCTCTAAAAGTACCACCTGGAACAGCATACTCCTTTTGTGCAAGCCCTCTCTTCTGCAATTCAGGAATCAAGTAGTCAACAATGTTCTCAAAAGTCTCTGGGGACACAACGTTGGAGAAGTTGAACCCATCAACCCCTGATCTTTCAGAATAGTCTTCAATGAAATCTGCAACCTCTTGTGGATCACCATATACATAGTTCCCCCTGTACAGGTTTTGACCAATGTATCTTCTCGAGATGACATCACCCTCCTTGTAAAAGGACTTCTTCTTCCAAGTGAGTGCAAACCCTTTAACAGCGTCGTTATTAGTCAACTTGGTCAAGTCCTCGTCCCAGTCAAAATCGCCCAAATTGACACCCCAACCACCTAGTTGCGTCAAAGCACCGTCAATGTCATAGTAGTCATTGATTTCCTTGTCTTTGGCAACAGCTTCTTCGTGAGTTGGCGCAACAACGATTCTCAATGTTGTGACAAACTTTAGGTGCGCTGGATCTCTGCCGTAAACCTCCTTGGCCAGCTTCTTGGTGAGTTCAATCTTGGATCTCACCTCTTCTGGGGTGTCACCACCCAAAAAGATCAATTCACCATGTTTTGCACCCAAATGTTGACCCTTTGGAGAGGAACCAGCCTGTATGATCAATGGGATTCTTTGTGGAGATGGCTCGGTGATTTGAGGACCTGGCACTCTGTAATGCTTCCCCTCGTGGTTGATTTCTCTGATGGCATCTGGATTGGAGAAAATACCATGCTCTCTGTCAAAGACAACACCATCATCTCTCCATGAACTCAACAGCAGCTCGTAAACAACTTGCAAGTACTCGTCAGCTTTTTCGTATCTCAAGTTCTTGTCTGGCAACTTGTTGTCCTCAGCCAATTGTCTGCCAGCAGACGGCAAGAATGAAGTGACAACGTTCCAGCCAACTCTACCACCAGAAATATGGTCTAGCGTGGCCAATCTTCTCGCGAAATGGTATGGATGCTCACTCAATGTGGAACAGGTGAACCCAACGTTAATATCCTTGGTGTTAACAGCAATGGCAGACAAATAGGCGGTTGGGTCGTTCTTTGGAAAGTTGTTACCAGACTTGGCAGCCTCTTCAAAGTTGTTTGGACCTTTGTAGTCAGAGTAGATGGAGAGAGAGTCACCAATGAACAATGCGTGCACCTTCCCACGCTCAGCAATCTTGGTGAGCTTGACCCAGTGTTCTGGCTTGTAGTAGTTTCTGGACTCGTCTCTTGGGATCTTCCAGGCACCTGGCGCGTGTAGCACTGGGGTGAATGCCTGGAAGAAGTTGATGATGAGTGGATCTCTTGGTGTGTTGGTCTTTTGTTTCTTTGTTGCTGGAGCCATGGTCTGTTTACAATAAAAACCTTATTGTTTCAGTAAATGGATACGGGTGATGCAATATTGCTCCTTTGTACGCTTTATATACTGGTTTCTTCATCTTTTCACCTTCCATTCAATCAATCATACCATCTTCGAGGAGAGAGCCACTGCACTTTCGCTTCCATCACCAAAAGTGATACTCCACATAAAATTCTAAATTCTAACCCATCATCATCATCATCATCATCATCTCGGTGCCAAAGTCTATGTGTAGAACCTCAATGGCTGAATACCATCATCGATTGATCCATTCTGGACTACAAGCACGATCACTTTATGTGTAAATAAAGAAGTTTGCATTAACCGTTGTTGAACTTGTCTTTTTCCCTTCCATATGAGTCCAGAGAGTTGTCAATGTTAATGGTACAACCGTTGAAATCCAAGGTTGCTAGTGAAATTGATGAAGTATTTAAACCGATAACCTTTGAGCTTGAACTCGCAAGTGTGCCAGAAGGTTTAGTCAAGAGGCTGCTTTGATACAGAGCTCTCTGCTATGCTATGCTCTGCTATGCTATGTGCAGCCAAATAAATGCATCCCAACACCACAATGTGATTATATAATAAATTGATCATCATTGTTATATATGCAAGTTGATGCACCGCGATACATATTCGATATTCGAGATGTTTTACAAAAGAAAGCAGAATATGAGACCCTTTCAATGGTTTGCTGGAAATGTACTCATGAGATAATATCCAAGAAATGTATATAAGCAAGGAGTCCCATCTGCCTTTGCACAGGGATTCTTCACTTTGCTTCTTTACCACAAAGTAACTACAACTACATACAACTACATACAATGTTTATCAGAATCATCCCATCAACAGCAGCTAGGGACTTCAGCTTCCCAGTCAAGAACCATACTTACCATGGTGAGATATATCCACCTTTCGACCAAGAATTCTTGAGATACTACCAAGGCTTGATCTCTGGTGATTTTGCGCCAAACGCCACCAGATTCATGATCAAGGGCTATGACAAGACCAAGACTACCAAGCCATCTATTGATGCTATTCTTTCCCAGGTCAACTCACAGATGAAGAACCTCAGATCCAGCCCAGTCAGTGGTGCTGAGTTTTTCACCAACAATGGTCCTTGTGTCTTTTTGGATCGGGAGAAGCATTATTGCACAGCAAACCCTAGAAAAGACTTTGCTGAACAGGACCGTTTCTTCAGCGTCTACCATTTCAACTGTGACTTTTTCAGCATGTCGATGTTCCCAAAGAGACTCCATATGTGTTTCAAGTTCACCAAGTTGCCTTTGGTTGATCCAAAGGAGGTTATGGTGTTGAGAGTTGTTTTCACCTGTGATTATGGCAGCCGTTTGCTTGATATTGATATTGTGAATAATCTATTGGGTATTGACACCCAACGCAGTTTAACCAATGCTAAGCAGCAGTATGAAGATGAAGGTCCAAGAGTTTTATTCTGTGGGAAGAGAAAAATCTTGTCCATTAAGAATAAGAAACTTGGGACAAAGCTTTTCTTTGATGCTATCATTACCCACAATACTGGCAAGTTTGCGTCCACAAGCAACAAAGTTGACTATTTTATCTTGAACAACAGTTTGAATCGTCAATTAAGATCTACACGTAAAGCTAAAAAGTGAATACAATTACACACAGGAAAAGTTCTGGATTTGTGTTTTTTTAATTAGTACCCCTGTTTAAATCTGAATAAACAACTTTTATCTTGAAATCTTTCATCAACTCTATTAATCACGATATCATATACTCTACAATTCAAGAGGTTGGATAGAATTATTATTATTATTATTATTATTATTATTATTATTGTTATTATTATTGATCGAAAAGTGTTGGATGGTCCCCCAAGGCATAGACGAGTAGTTCATATTTTTTGTTGGTTTTATGTCTTGTAATCTGGTGGAGCCTATATAAATTTCGTTGTAAACTCAATCATAAACAATTACTCCCAGTCATCATCATCATCGTCATCATCATCGTCATTGTTGTTGTTATTGGAAGTCTTTTTATCTTCCTTCTTGTCAGTCTTTGCATCCTTTTCTTTTGGAACTTTTGTGACATCCAAAGTTGATGAATCGACAGACTTTAATTCATAAGTAGCATCACTTGAGGTGGCAGACTTGCTATCTGGTTTACCAGTGTCTTTGTCAGCTTCCTTTTCATCATCATCATCATCATCATCATCATCATCATCGCCCCAATCCAACTCTTCCTTTGTGGCAGTGACAGCATCTTTTGACAATAACAACTTCTTGCGAGCAGCTTCCTCTTGGTGGATTCTATCAGTCAAGAAGAAGTAACGGGCCCAGAATTCATTATACTTAATTTTTGTTGGCACTATAGAGGATGCCAATGTGTTTAGATCGTTATTTTGCTTCAACAATTTTGAAATCTCTTCAGTCTTGGCCTCAACATTGAATGACTTTTTGAACTGGTCGTATTTGGCATCGTTTGCTTCAATCTGTAGGTATAATTCAGGCTTTGTGTGTAGCAGATGCAACTGAGCTTCGGTTCTTGTGGAAGAGACTTTAACACCAGCACCACCAGCACCACCAACATTGAACAGCATGTTTGCCTCATTCTCGTCAATCAAATCATCTTCAGTCTCGCCTTCTGGAGCGTCGACTGTGATTGTTTCCTTGATAAACTTGCCAACTTTGCCAAAATACGAGCCTGCAATGTTTTCAACCTGCTCCAATTCCTTATCCAGTTCATCGAGGTAGCTGTTAGTTCTTTGGGACAAGTTAGACAAGGCTGCCTTGGACTTTTCGCTGTTTTCGTCGCCAATCCACTTCTTTTGCAAGCCGTCCAAATTCTTGGACAAGTTTTCTCTTGTTGAGGACAACTTTTCATTCAACTGTAAGCTCTCAACGTGCTTCTTTGTCTCGTTGATAACGTCCTCAACTTTGAAGCTGTTCCACATGGATCCCAGGGAGGACCCCCATGTGGACGCCTTGGCCTCCAGCGCTGTGTAAGTGGTAGAGATGTCGTTCTCGAGCTTTTCGAAGGAGGCCTCAGTCTTCTTGTTGATTGGGGCGTTGCCAGCGTCTGGGGCTGGGCCCTTGAGGATTTCCTGTTCGCCTTCCAACAGGTCGTTGTTCTGTTCGTAGATCAAGTCCATTGCTGCCTCTGTTCCGTTTGTTTGTTCTGAGGAAAAAAAGTGTTGATCTTCTGGTTTGTTTGTTTGTTTGTTTGTTGGTTTTCTGAATTCACAGCAATTCAGACAAACATCAACATCAACAGCAACATCAACAGCAACATCAACATCAACATCAACATCAACACCAGAACCAGGACCAGGACCAGGACCAGAGCCAACCAGAAGAACCCAAATGTCTCTTGAACCGCTGGTGCCTCCGCTGCGCTTCTGTGCGCTGCAGCCCCAGCTGTACAGAGGGTCGTACCCACGCCCCACGAACTACCGCTTCCTCAAGCGCCTCAACCTCAAGTACATCGTCTCCATGACTCCCAACGCCATCACAGCAGAGACGGACAGGGCCTTGTACGAGTTTGCGCAGCAGAACGGGATCACACTGGTGCACATTGAGTGTGCGAAGGAGGGTGGCAAGAAGAAGAAGCGCGGTGTGCCGCTGGGGTACACTGCTGTCGTGAGGGCGCTCGAGCTGGTGATCGACGTTGACTACGCGCCGCTGTACGTGCACTGTTTGAACGGCGGGCAGGTGACGGCGCTGGTTGTCGCATGCTTGAGGAAGCTGTCGTTCTGGTCGTCTGTGTCGATATTCAACGAGTTCCTCACGTACACCGGCTCCATCAACCTCCACGACCGCACCTTTATCGAGGGCTTCATTGGCGAGATCAATGTTCCTGAGCACCAGGCGGAGTGGATGTGGACAGGGCTGTCGAAGGATGTCATTGGCAACCACCCCACGCTCAAGTTCATCACGGGCGACAAGAAGTACATGCTGACTGAGGACTCGCCAGTATGATGGCGGTAGAAGTAATGGTTTTAATGGTTATACGAATAGATAGAATTGATGCTATTTGATATTTGATATTTGATATCTGAGATAATGTAAACTACTGGAACAACAAAGCAGCTGCAAACTCTGCATTTCCCTGTGCCTGGTCCAAAGCTCTAACCACTTGGTCTCTCGAGAAGCCAAGGTTGATTAAGCTGGTGACAGTTTCCTCGCTGTATAGAGCATGGCCATTATCATTTCTTCTCTGGGCTGCTTCTGCTGCTGCAACAGCTGCTGGTGCTTTACCAGCATTAGAATTGGCATTGTCATTGTTATTATTATTATTATTATTATTATTATTATTAGTAGTACTAGTAGTACTAGTTGTTGTTGTATTAGCAGAGCCCAAGACCTGGCCTTCAGATGCCATCGCACCTGGGAATAGCTCCGTCTTTGGGATCTCTGACTCGCCTAGAAAAGGGGTCTCAACGTTTGCAATCACCAACACATTTCGCTTCAAATCAATGTTTGCCTGGTGTCTCTTTAGCATATCCAAGCCCAACAACATGTCGACACGGGTATCGAGCACTGTGAAGGAGCACGGGACAAAAGTGTCCTCAATCTTTAGAGGCGCGCTGTGGATTCTCCCAAAGATTTCAGTCTTGCCCACGCCGTGCGCCTCGCCCTTGAACCTCTTGTCAATCAACCTGGCCAAGTTACACTGCTCCGCGAGCCTGGTGCTGATGATTGTGGATTGCGCGCCAGAGTCGACAAAGGCCTTGACGGGGTGGCCATTCACCTCCACGTTGACGTAGAGCATCGAGACGGAGGCGAAGCTCTCTGGCGAGAACTCGTACGCGTTGCGCATGTTCTCCTCGATCTGGTCCTGCTCGATGAGCTCCATGATCCTCTTTTGGTTGTCTGGGTTGTCTGGGTCTCTCTGGAGTCTGTTCCACTCCTCTGCAGAGACGCCACCTGGGTACTGGCCCTGGCTCTGGCTGTGTTGTTGATGTTGCATGGACTCGAGCATGATGTTTCTGAATTGTATGGGGTCGTGGATATACTGCTCGAGCGCTGGGTTGGCTGCTGTAAGGTGCTGTCTCATGGCTGGGTTGGAGAGCAGCTGCTGTCTCACCTGTTCAATCTGGTTCTCAGCAGTGGTGGCAGTGGTAGCAGTGGTAGCAGAAGCAGCAGAAGCAGCAGAAGCAGCAGAAGCAGCAGAAGCAGACACAGTGCTCTTGTTTCTGATGATGACGAGCTCGTTGTCAGCGACGCCCAGCTCCTTGAGGGTCTTGCTGTCGCCACTGAGCTCTTTGGAGTTGACAATGACAACCTGGTTGGCTGGCTCCACGCCGCTCTCAGCGCCCACGTAGGCCTTGAAGTCCTGGAGAGAGAAGTCCTCTGAGATGTCGAGTGGGAATACTGTGTCGGTGTGTTCGACTGTGACTGTTAGCTGGACCATGTTATTCTTTGGTTATTCTTTGGTTGATCTTTGGTTGATCTTTGATTTAGTTGATCTTTGGTTGATTTGTAAATAAAGAAGGAAGGAAATCTGGGTGGCAAACGAACCAGTCAAGACAGTCAAGACAGTCCAACCAGTCAACCAGCGACTGAGCCTCGACGGAATGGTTGTCACGAAGAGACTCACGCGGTCCAGCAAGGCGGTGGAGGCTGTGCCTACTGCTCCTCCTTCTCCCAGATCTAAAGCCAAAGCTATTAGATCAAACACCAACACCAACACCAACACCAAAGCCAAAGCCAAAGCCAAAGCCAAAGCCAAGTACACCTTCAGAGAACACCACCAAGAGCTCGCAAAGCGGTACCCACCACCACCAGACCTCTCCTTCCCACCAGCCTTTGTGGACCAGCACATCCCACAGCTCATCACTGGACTCGAGTTTGTTGTCCAGCAGGACCCCTCGCTCTACCCGCTCGTGGTGAGCGACCCCTTTGCCCACTTCCTCACCACGGCTGAGCCCTCAGTCACGAACCAGCAGCACTTCGAGCACCTCTGCAGCAGCATCATTGCCCAGCAGGTGAGCGGTGCAGCAGCCGTCTCCATCA
>JAJLVY010000226.1:0-14874 GCA_030570475.1 Liangdongia dendrica
ACCGCACGCCACTGCTCAGCAGACTTGTGCTCGGTAGACTTTACCTGCGACTCGACGATCCTGGCTGCCTGCGACATGATCTTCTTCATGGGGTTGGTTGTGGAGTTGATGTTGGAGTTGTAAAATTTGACAATTTCGAGACATAAATACACAAATCGGCAAACCAACCAGAACAGCCAGCGAGAACAGCCAGCCAGAGATCTAGAGAGTCACACAGAGTCACACAGAGTCAGGCAAGAGATGATGAGTGACAAGACACAGCAGCCAGAGACATACACCGAGTACCCAGTAAGTTAGTCCAACTGGACCCAGTCCAGTGTCAACCAAGAAAGAAAGAAAGAAAGAAAGAAAGAAAGAAAGAAAGAAAGATACTAACCACAACTAGACCACCATGAGCTGCACAGAGGCGTTCGACCAGCTGACAGCATGCTACTCGCTGGGTGGGCAGATCAGAAACTACTACAGATACGGCTCCATGAACGACTGCGTGGACAAGTACGAGAAGTTCAAGTTCTGTCTCTTCAACAAGGACCAGACCAAGGTCCAGGAGTACTACAAACAGACCCTGGCGAAGAAGAAGAACAGGGGAAGCAGTGAGGACGTGTGGGAGCTCAAGCACATGGGGAAGCAGTGACTGTGAAGTATATAAACCTGTGAATACTGTGAATAGACGGTACTAAATACCAGCAAATCTAATGTAGACCTTCCCAGCATCGTGCAAACACACAACAACGGAGGAACCCACCCAAAAAACCACTGCAGAGTCCGAATCTGCACTCAAACGACACACTTTGCTAACTAAAAAAAGTGCCAGTTTCATCAAGCTTTTGATGGCTCCCACTGATCTGCTGTGAAAAAACACAATCCATCCAAAAAACCCCCCAACCAACCAACATTTCACATCAAAACACAACCAAAACACACAGCATGGAGGACGAATCAACAATCCTGAGCGACTACAGAGACACTGTCGAGGAGGAGGAGGAGGAGGAGGTGCCACTGTTCAGGACAGTGCCCTTCTTTGCGTGGAAATCGGGCGAGATGGCGTCCTGGCTGTTTGACCTGGGGTTCAACGACACGGTGGTTG
The DNA here is from genome assembly GCA_030570475.1 of Liangdongia dendrica. NCBI lineage: Eukaryota > Fungi > Ascomycota > Saccharomycetes > Phaffomycetales > Wickerhamomycetaceae > Liangdongia > Liangdongia dendrica. The sequence continues at coordinate 1,088 of JAJLVY010000226.1, forward strand.
ACGCCTTCACCTCCAACAACATCACAGGCAGCCTGTTGCCCCACCTCACGGACGCACACCTCAGCGAGATGGGCCTTAGCACGAGGGACCGCGTGCGGGCCAAGATTGAGATCAACAGGCTGCTTGCTGCTGAGAAGTACCTCGACCCCAACGACCTCAACGCCATCAGGCTCGTGCTCGCCAACATCAACGAGCTCATCAGGGCCAACATGGAGGCCACCACGCGCGTGCTCCACGAGGAGCTCCACAGGGCCAGGGAGGAGTCTACACAGGGCTCGTTCAGAAACAAACCACTGCCTACGCCAGACCGCAGCGTGTCCGCCTCCTCGCCATTCCACCTCTCGAGCCCAACAAGGAAGTCGTCATCCTCGTCAGTCTTGGTCTCAGCAGCAACAGCAGGGTCAGCAGGGTCAGCATCAGGCTCTGCTGGGTCGGCATCGCCCAAGGACCCACTGCACTCACTCTCGAGAAAGCTCAGCGACAAGAGATCAAACAGAAACTCATCCATCTTTACTCCACAGACAGCATACTCCCCAACGACAACAAGCAGCATAAACAACACTGGCACAATCACAGGCACAGGCTCAGGTACAGGCACAGGAACGGGCACAGGCACAGGAACGGGCACACCTCAGTCCTCACAAAAGCCAGTGTCGGAGCCTCTCAAACAGCTCAGGGCATCCACGGACGACCCGTGCTCAAAAGTGCTACAAGCAGCCATGAAGCGACACAAGCTGAACGACGACTGGAGAAACTACGCCCTTGTGATATGCTACGGCGACCAGGAGCGCATCCTCGAGCTCGACGAGAAACCCGTCCAGATCTTCAAGGAGCTCAAGGAGAATGGCAAGCACCCAGCCATCATGTTGAGACAAAAGGCTGACTTTAATGCAGACAGCCAGTACGGCAAGAAACTCAGCGAAACCCCTGGTGGGAAGCTATAAACGTGATACAAAAACCCCATTTATTATATTTTATTGAGTTATAAACACAATCCATTTATGCAATTCAGTTCAACCATTTTTTTGTTACAATTCATCATGATCAGCAGCAGCCTTGGAAGCCTTGGCATCCTTTGTAGATTCAACAGCAGAAGCAGTAGCCTCGACAGTCTCTTCTTCAGCAATGGACTCTGGCTCAGCCTTTTCAATGGCATCACCATCAATCTTGTAGGACCCACTCTCCTTGATGAATGCAATCAATGACTCCAAGTCTCTACCACCTTGATGCACAATTGGGTGCTCCTTGTCTTCAGCAGGGTACAAGATCAAGGTTGGGTACCCAGTGATGTCCACATCAACATCGTTCAAAGTAGCATCGACATCGGCAATCAAAATCTTGTCCTTGGCCTCATCGTCAGACTGGTAGAGCTCAGCAAGTTCTTCAAAAGTTGGAGCCAATCTCTTGCAGTGGCCACACCATGGGGCGTAGTACTTCACCAAGACATCCTTCTTGGAGCTGATGATTTCTTCGTGGGTCTTACCGACAATCTTGTACACGGCATTCTCTTGGACAGCTGGGATCTCCTCAGTCTTAACCTTTGGATCAATCTTGCCAGCAGAGTAGTCCTTGACAAACTTTGAAATGCTCTTGGCTGACAACTTTTGGTCTTGTGGATAGCCGTACTTTTTGTTCTTTTCCAAGTCGTGGATGACAAAGAGTGGGAACTCTTGCTCCATGTTCAAAGCCTCAGCGTGACGGCCAAACTTGGCGGCATCCAAACCAATAAAGTTTAGCTTACCTCTGTATGACTTGGCAATGCTGACAATGTCCTTTTTCCAGGCCTCTCTCTCTTCTGGAGTGTTGTAAAAGAAGTAAGCCATTGGGACACCCGCTTGGGCATACTTTTCGTAGGTGGAGCCGTCCAATTCACCAAAGTATGGCAAGCTCTCCTCCTTCAAGAATTCAACCAAGTGGTCAAAGGATTCCTCGCCCTTGTAGACAATTGGCTCTTCAGAGTCTTGGATAAACAATAGCACCTTGTCCTTACCGTACTTCTTAACGTACTGAGCGTTTGTAGTTTGGGCAAACAAAAAGTCCTCTCTGTGCAAGTCAGCCAGCTGATAAAAGGTTTCGTTAATCTTGGAGCCAGTCTCGACAACGACGGCAGTGGTTGCTTCTGAGATAAAGTCGTCCAAGTCAGCCTCGTCAGCAATGGTGGAGACAGCTGGCAAAGACTGCTTAACCATGTAGTTCACGATACCATCGGCTTTTCTTGGGCCATGGTAGTCCTTTGGCTCGGCATCAGCACCTCTAAACACCTTTAGTGTTGGGTAGCCCTGGATCCCGTGATCTCTACAGAGCTGGTCCTCCTCGGTACAGTCAATCTGGGCCAAGTGGATGTCCTTCGCCTCCAACACATCAGCAGCCTTGGAGAACTCAGGGCCTAGCGCCTTACAGTGGCCACACCATGGGGCAAAGAACTCAGCTAGCACCAATGGGTTGGCGTTCAGGTAGTCCTTGAAGGTCTTAGAGGTTAGCTTCACGACAGCAGAGTCTGGAGAGGCAATGGCGTCCTGAGGAGCGCCGGCAGCGCCAGCAGCAGCAGCGACTTGGGAGACGGAGAAAACAGCCAACAGAGTGGTGAGTGATTTCAGGTTCAGAGCAGATAGGAATTGCATCGTGTTGTTTTGGATTTCTGGTTGGTTTCTGGTTGGTTTCTGGTTCTGCTGGCTGCCTCTTTTTCTTTATTAATGCTTTTTCTGGTTTGCCATACGTGTCTTTTGTGCGGCGCCTACCGGAATTTATCAAGAGTGCCGCTACCGTTTTGCTTACAAATTAATATAGACATCAACATCATCATCAAATATTAGTGGCCTCTATTCATTATTGCACGTGCTCTACTTGGTGAACCCGCCCTTGATGGAGAACTTCCTCCCCAGCATCGAGGGCTTGCGGGCCACGCTCAGACGACGGCCCAGTGTCGACTGTCTTCTCACAGGCTTGACATTGACGGCTGGCACATCATAGCTGTCAATGTGACGCTCTGCGGTGTCTGAGCCAGTGCTAGAAACACTGGCTGATCTGTCGCCACGACTGTCACCATGACTCCCACACCCACTCCCACTCCCACTTGACACCGTATTGACGCGTGTTCTCGATGAGGTTCTCGAGTTCAGTGGTATCCGTGCAGGACTCTGCGGCAACAGCTTTCTCTTTGATAAACGAAACACTTGCCCCACCGGTTTCAAGTATATGGAGGCCAACGTGCCAATGTTCAGCTCCAATTCTTCCAGAATCACTGGGTCAAGCTGTTCGTTCTGGTTCGAAATATGTGGTAGTTCAGTATCAACAATCTCTCTTGCTGTGCCAGGGAACTGGTCCTGGATGGATAACAGGTTCCAATAAAAGAAGGCGCGGTCTCTCACATCTGGATTGTCAATCTCTTCAGTAGCCCATTTCAACAGTTTGATAACCAATTTTTCACCCACATCAGGCTTTCTAAGGAATAGTTTCACAACAGCAGTCAATGAAGCCTGCTGCACTTCTGCCGGATCCTCTCTGAATGTAAATGTCAAATCCGCAAGCAAAGTGTCAGATTTCTTGATCTTGTTAGAGTACTCACCAACCATCCATACCAGTGCAGCTCTTGCATCCCGCTCTTCAACTTTGTCTTCATGCTTCAACAGCTCAAAAACGGCATAGTCAAAGTCATCATAACGTCTTAAAATGTTTTTGAAAACAATAAAAGCCTCCTGAACAACGTAATCGATACCACTAGATGCAAGGTTCAACAACACTTCGACACATGGCTTTGCAGAAATGTCCAGTTTCACAGCCAGATTACCAATAGCTCTAATGGCCTTTCTCGACATTTGCACATCAACTTCAGTACCATATTCTTCCAACTCACGCAACACGACATTCAAGTTTGACTCATTGGCCAGCAGGTAAATAATTTCAAGCTTGGTGTCCTTGACATAGATCGGATCGTTATAAGCACAAAAGAAAACCGAAACATCAAATGGAATCAAGTTTGGTTTACTCAGAATCAACAAAATAACATTTCTCAAAATGAGGAATGCAATCTCGGGTAGTTTTGATAGTAGTGAGATCAGAGAAGCAGCCAGTTTGCGTGGGATATAATCTTCAACCTCATCCACAAAGTTCAGTAAATAGATCAATAGTTTAAATGCATTCAACACAACAGCAGAGTTTGCATGTTGCAATTGAGCAATAACCTTATCAATCAACACCAAAGCATCTTCATGTGTCATTGGAACATAATTCATCAAAGCATTCAATATCGAGGTCTGGGACCATTCATCGCATCTTGGCAATAGATCAACCAATGCCAATGCATGCTTTCTGCTTATGGTGAGATTCAAATTATCCGATTTTTCGGTAATGTCATACAGGGCAGTTAGGCAAGATGCAACAACAGTTGGGTTCGAGTCAGTCAATGACTGGTTTAGTCGCTCTATAAACCCTTCCTGTATAACAAGCTTCGGATCTCTTTCGTACAATCTTGCCACTGCGAATGCAGCAGTTTTTCTCAGGAACGCATCATCATCTGACAACAGAGCATCGACTGGACGAATCGCCTCTTGAATAAACTCCTTGACCGGGGTGGAGGTCAGGTTTTTCAATGCCAGCGCGACAATAACAGCAGAGTTGGATCTCAAATCATCTTTGATGAATGGTAGCGCCTTCAATGCAACATCCGGCTTGAGTGCGGCATACGTGCTAATGTAATGGTAACACATCTTCTTGAGCTGTATATCGTTGACGGTAAGCAGCTTGATAACTTCCGGAAACAGGTGTATCATCTCGTTGTTCCCCATTGTGATGTTGGCAATCACCTTTTGCATTGCAATCTTCTTTTTGGCATCCTTCTTCTTCTTGTCGGCCTGTTGGAACTCTTGTAAAAGTTCTGAAGGTTTTAACTAGGTAAAAAAAAAATGTTATTAACTCTTTTAAACTCAACATGAAAGAGCTCATACCTTTGTAAACAATTTGTTCTCACTCATCCTGGATGTGATAACTCAATCAAGATCAAGCCGTTGTTCTACCCATTCACGCTGTTTTCACAGTAAAAGAAAGGAGAGCGAATCCCTCGGAAATGAAGTCATTTCCAGGTCGGAATTGATTGCAGGATTTTTTTACAAAGAGCTGAAGCTGGCTGACCAGAGCTTGCCTTCTATAGATCAACTATTATATCTTTTTATATTATACTCTATCAGTGAGGTAACCATCCATTATGAAATTTTCAGGTTTATTATTACTAGCTGTCTTCTCTCCAGTTGCACTATCCAAAAGAGTCGTTGATCTAAAGGGTCTCCAGAGTGAACTGGCCGGTTTGGACAAGAGAGACGAACAAGCACAACAGCAACAAAAGCCTCTGTTCCAGGCTCCAGCAAAGGCACAACCATCGCTGACACCAGGTGCTATATACATCCCAGAAGGTGAAGAGCCACAAAGAGGCCCTTTGTTGTTGACCTCAACCTTGGCCATAAACAAGCAAATCTCCCTCTTTGCCTCCTACGTCAGGGATAATGTCGACATTTCATCTAAATTCAACAACAAGAATGAACAGTTCATCGTCTTTGCCCCAACTGATGACGCTATTGAATCACTAAGCATGAAGCCATGGCAATTCCCAACCTCGGTTGACAACTCCAAGAGCCCACAACAAGTTGACGAAACAATCGCTGCCAATTTGGATGACTTTATAAACTCTCATATTGTCAATGGCGAGGTTCCATTCTCCTCTTTGGAAGGTGCTAAAAGGGGTGTCCAACTAGTTTCTCAAAACGGTAAAGATATTAAGCTTGTGAATGATAATGGCGATTACTACGTCAATGCTGGGGATAGCGACGATGACTGGGTTCAAGTCCAATCTACCCACAATGCTGATAATGGTGCCATCTTGGTTATCAACAAAGCTTTGAGCCAACCAAAGAATTGATCTCTGAATATCATTTTTTTTCCTTTACGAATTTATGTATGCTTTTTTTATTATTATTATTTTATTAACTTTTTATATCATTGGTGATTTGGGAATATTTTATGGTTTATTACAGGCAAGAACATGTAGAACATTAATTATATATAGATAAATATTAATATATTTTGATATAGACTACCACTCAACGCTATGCCTGTGATTAAACCAAGTGATCATACTCCTCTTCTAAAACTTCTTCAAAAACCTCATCTTCCCTATCATCAGCTTCACTCAGAATCTTATTCCAATCAGCACTCCAAACAAACCAGCACTCACTAACACCAATTAAAAATAACCCAAACCCAATACTCATCCATAACCCAACAAGTTTAAAGTCGAAATAATACCCAAACAGCCATGACAACGGAATCCCAATCCCATAGTAGACAAACAAGTTGATATAACTGCCTATTCTTTGCATACCTTGTCCTCTTAAGCAGCTACCAGCAACTGCATTCATTGAGTCAAAAATCTGTACAAACGCAATTAATGGGAAGATGTCAACAATCATCTTAATCACATCTGGATCACTCGAAAACAACCTAGCTAACGGCTTTCGCAGAATCAATAGTGCAAAACAGTTGAAAACACCACATATTAGAGAAGAATAAACACCAAGCCTAGAAGTCAATTGGGCACAGTCTATTCTCCTAGCACCAATAAAATTAGCAATTCTTGTAGAAGATGCAATACCAATAGAAAATGGAATCATGTAAGTCAGTGAACCAATAGTGGACAAGGCTGATTGTGTAGCCAAGTAGACAGTACCAAAATATGAGGAGAACAAAGTCATGATCTCGTAAGATAAGCTATCAGCTTCAAGCATAATCACGCCAGGAATAGCTAAATACATCAAATCCTTCCAATGTGTAAATGCCTTTCTAGTAAACCCACCCCAACACTTTTTACCATCAATGAATATGGTATATAACACCAGCAGTATAAACATTAACCAGAAATTAAAACTCATGGCAACTGCTGCACCCATGTATCCTATGCCATAGGTTTCATTCCACACAAGAACATATGAGGATAGCGTATGTATCGGTGCACAAATCAACAAAACATAAATTCCTGCTTCAAATATCCCCTGGGCTTGTAAAAATCTCTTCAGATTTTCAAACAAAATATATGCTGGAGCACCAAACATTATACCTCTTAAAAAATTGGATGCCAAATCCACTAGCTCTTGCTCTGGAACAATATGCCTTAGTATTACTGAAGAGTTCCACCAAAAGAAACTGAATGGTACAAACAACGACAGCGAAAAGGCACAGCATCTTTGAAAGTGAATCCCAACACCATACAGGTTACCAGACCCATATGCCTGTGGACACAATGTATCCAGTGCTGTGGAAATACCTTCAAACACAGCTAGAACAATATTGGATGTCATGGTTGCCAGTGAAACAGCAGCCAATTGATTCTTACCAAGACGTCCAACAACCAGAACACACACAACAGAAAAAACCTGTTCTAACATGAAAGTAATAATGAGTGGGATTGAGTAATGTGCTAGTTTGGAAATCTCGCTATTAACAGTAACCGCTTCATGCACAAAATCCTCCGTGTCATCTCTTTTAACAGTGATAGAGCCAACAGAGGTGATCGATGCCCTTCTAGTGTAATTCTGCTGGTATTGTTTCTGATGCTGTTTAACTCTCGACATGAACTGTTCAAAGTCAGCCGAATCTTCATACCCATGGTACATTTGGTCGATATTATCACCTTCATCAGTATCATCAGTATCATCAGTATCATCACCATCCTCATCATCGCTCAAGTCATTATAAATAGTAGAATATCTTCTCTGATGCTCTTGTAATAACCAGCCCAATTCCGGTTCTTCAGACATCTGGGATGGCAGCGACACCGTCCTACTAAAGTGTTCATCTTCCTCAGAGTTATACTGCTCTTCATCGTCTTCATCAATCCTGTATAAATCATCCGTGTTCAGGCTCAGGAAGCTTCGCTGCCCTGGCGAGGAACCATATTGAAATAGTGCAGACTTAGTGCTTGGAGGAATAAAGGTTATCGATAGCTTTTTATGCGAGTTTGCAATACCAAAACCATTCGTCCTTAAGTTTGGATGTAGTTTCTGTAAAGTTTGTGATATATAGTTTGCAACCATAACAGACAAACAAATCCCAGAGCTATCGACAAGGTTGTAAGTGGTGAAAGAAGTAGCAGTCGTTCAGTCTTTTTGGGTATTTAAGTTGATTACTTTAGCTTCTTTGCATGAAGAGATGAGGAAGGCGAGTTCCGTCCCATTTTCATTATGAGACACAACGGTATAAACTCTACAACTCTACAATAAGAGGGTAATAAACATAGTTAAAAACATTAATATATCACTTAATATCTTCACAGTGTACAATGTTGTAAAAGTAGGATCTATGTTCTGTCCCATGGAACATGACATCCATATTGAATGATAGCAAATCTTGGAACTTGAAACATATTGGATGCGAGATTCTATAAGCCTTACCATAGTACTTGACAACGTTCTTTGGATGAGGTAGGTTATCAGCATCTATGTAAAATTCTAGACCAGACTGAACAAACTTTTTGGTACCTGGCGGGAATAAGGGCACATAATCACCTTTGTGAACCACTCTGATACACCCACTAGTTAATTCTTTATCTTCACCAATATGCCTTTCAATTTCATCAGTTAGAAACAACGTATCCATGTAGGACGACAATTCTGCATTAGATATTTTTGGATTACCATATGCAATGACCAATGGATCATAACCCATCAATGCTAATTCTATACCTGTCAATATGGCCAAAGAACCACCCATTGAATGCCCTGTAATTACCAACTTATAGTCAGGAAACACTTCCATCAACTTTTTGATTGTGGTGAAGATTTCATATTCAAATTCTTGGAATCTGGTGTAAAATCCTTTGTGAACTTTACAATTTTTGCATCCTGTGAAATTCTTTAAAGCCTCTGGACAAGTTGGCTGATAAGGTATTGTGTTAGTGTTTATATCTGTCAAATAATCTCTAAAGTTGATTGATCCTCTCAAAGCCAAAACAACAGACCCACTGCCACTATGATCGATAGCAAAAAAGCCATGAGACGTAGAAATTTCTTGTTTCTCTTCCTCTTCATCACCATGATCATCATTATGGATCTGTTGCAGACGTCGGTCCAATGAACTTGGTGGAAGTAACTTGGCAATATGTAACTCGATCTCCTTCTCTCCCAAAGAGTAATAGTCCTCGTTGTCAAATCCACTCTGTACAAAAGATACTGGTTTTGGTTTCAATATAACTGGCTCTGTAAAATTGTGACCATCCACCAACAAATCTATGCAGTAGCTAATCTTCGAAAGATATGCGTATTTCAATAACGAGTCGTAAACTCCATTTTCGTAGCACCAACAGCAAACGCCAAATAGGACAATACAGCTGTAGCCAAACCTCATTATCGAACCAACACGACTGCCTGGATCACGTAGCGTCACATACTTGAATTTAGCTTGTTAAATTTTACAGTTTGTTTTGTTAAAAGATTCGGAAAATCATTTTAGTGTCCACAAAAGCTATACATATGTGATGTTCGGGTTATTTGTGATAGATTAAGTGCAGCAACAGGTATGGGGTTACTAGTAGCACTGACAACGTTATGCTGAAAGGCAAGGAAATGCACTGTACTGTTTCCTGAAATTGCACTGGAGAGTGATGATAATTAGCGAAAAAGTAGTTGCTTGAAGGGCAATTGAGAAGCTACAGAAAGGAATCAAAGTTACTTGTAGTTAGTTAGTTAGTTAGTTAGTTAGTTAGTTTACTCTAAATTTCAACAAGGAATTGGGTATTTAATACTGATCAAACAAACAAGCCAATGATTGATCTGCATCTCTAGTTTTATTGATATTACATTGTTCCTTCAGTTTGTAACCTTTTTAAGATGGAAATAGTCAGTCAAAAAGAGCCAGATTCTCGCCGCCAAAGATGCTCTCAAGTGGAAAACACTCAGAAACATTAACTGATCCCCATGAATTTCACACTCCTCTGAAAACAGTTTTCAGCAGACATCTTGCCGAGTTAACTGTTGTTCATCTTCAAAGCTGCCTTCAAAGTGATAGCTGCACGTTGGTGCATATGACAAAAACAGCACCAGAATTGTTCTTTGTTCTCAAATGCTTCACTCCCACCCAGACAATACAAGACTTGAAAGGGTATCTTAGAACCAAAGATGACTGTCCGCTCTGCTACACATGCTGGAAGTTGGTACTCCGGGAGTTCACACACATTGAACAAACAGTTGGATGAATTTTTAAAACAGGCTCCTGAATCAGTTTCGGGGGCAAGAATATTGATTGGACCGTAAGACATGCTCTATAAACAAGAAACAAAAAGAATATAAAGAACTGACCCCAATGATTTAGACATGCTGGCTATACTTATGCAGGAAAGACTCTTGCTGAGACATATAAATCTTGGGATACATCGAAAGTGTAATTCATTATAACACCCCAGTTCTTTTTGGCTTGCATCATGTACTAACAAGTGCTGTAGCAAACGAGTCTTTATTTTAGGACCATCACACCATATATATTTTGACGATGTTGCCGCTGTTAGTGGAGTTGCCGAATATGAGACACCATTTGGTAATTTAAAGGTTGATGAAGATGTTGTTAACGAATTAACACAACACAAGCAATTCAAGAAAATGAGGCTAAGTGTTGATGAGGAAGAACACAGTTTTGAGATGCATGCTCCATATATTTATAAAATCACTGAAAATTTATCACAGGGCCAACCTTCCATCATTCCAATCATGATCTCCGGTGCAGATGCAGACTTTAGTACGTCGGTTGCTACTATCTTGTCAAAACATTTAAAGGATGAAGAAAACACATTTGTTATTAGTAGTGATTTCTGTCATTGGGGGTATAGGTTTAGATATATGAAGTATGCTACAAGCCCATCTTTGGATGAATTGAAGGATTTGGACACTTATTCAAGATTACCAAAGGGCACGGTTCCAATCCACAGTTCAATCGAGTATTTGGATAAGTATGCTATGCAAGTGGCAACCACAGGTTCTTCTACCAAATGGAGACAGTACATAAAGAAGACTGGGAATACCATCTGTGGCCAGAAGCCAATTGCAATCTTGTTGGAAACGATTGAACAGGTTAGAAAGTCTGAAGGGTTTGGTCAGAATTGGGGGACCTTTAGCTGGATTGGGTATGCCCAAAGTGGAAAGGTTGTTTCACCGGACGACAGCAGTGTCAGTTATGCTAGTGGGTACGCCGTCACAGCTGAGTAATGTTTATGGTTTATAATTTATCAGTATATGGGGAATAGTGAATAATAGTCTTCCAGATTCGTAGATAGATGATTTTTTTTTTACAAAAACAAAACAAACCAAACAAACAGACAGAAACAACATCATTTGCTCATAATTTGTAGGATAACGATGCCAACAGTTGATTCACATCCAAGCTATATTCATTTCAGACATACACACCATGCCACATACATGGACACATGGGTGAAGGACAAGATACCCTACGACGATGTTGATGTCCAATTTCCAGGCGTTGAAGATGACGAAGAACAGAATCCAATCATGAGTGGTGCCTTCGGTGCAATCAAGTCCCAAAAAAAGCCTAAAGACATTATCTGGAAGGATTTGGATCTTGATAAGTTGTTGAGTGAAACTGATGGTTCGTTGGTTGATGACAGTTTGTTAAAGAAGCTGGATAACGCATGGAGATTCAATGATGGTGCCATGTCCGCGGCGGATTCACCAGCGACAAGTATCTTGATGACTGGGAACTCTATATCGTCAAATGCAACGGCAAGTATATTGAGATCAAACACAGTGCCAAACATCGATATCACTACACCTGAACTCACTAGAACAAGATCGGCCAGAAGAAACTTTTCCAACAGTTATCAAACGCCAATTGGAAGAATAATGAGATGATGATTATGTACAACGACAACAATAATGACATTAATGATAACAGTACTTATGATATATAGATGCTACAGTTTCAATAAATAAATAAATAATATTATCATAATTCGTTATCTAGTAAATCAATGCGAGTTCAATCACGTTGAGCTCATTTCTATCTTTTAGTTCATATATGTGGATAATACCACTAGAGAAAGTAATATAGATCCAATACACACTGGACTCCACAATCTTTCTTGTAGAAACACCAACAATAGTTTCACAGGTATTATACTCTGGAATACAAATCGTGTGCTCCTCTCTCAGAGAATGTATCCCTCTGTGCTTGACCAGTCTAAAGATAGTCACAAATCCAGCTTGTGAAGCAACAATGACAGTACTTAGTTCAGGAATAAGACGTACGATCGACAACCGGTTTGCAAAGGATAGGTCTTCATGTAGAGAAAAGTCAAACATCTCACCGGTTGTCGCATTGCAGAGCAACTTGTTTGTTCTAAACAATCCAGTCTTTGTAGCAGTAGTAACAACCAAGAACTTATCAAACAACGCATGCTTGTGATATGATATATAGTCAGTCACTTTATCATCCATATAGGCTTTCTTTATTCTTGTGTATGAGTCTGAGAACCTGTTCATTCTTTTATTCTCCTGATCCGTACTTCTATCAAATGAAGTTTCAACCGCAAGGGTCTGGAACCAAGAGGCACCACCAAGATCTGAAGTCACTAAATGGTCATTCATTAAATTTAAAATCCTGGAACTCTTGAGAATCTTGGAAATATCAATAGTCTCCATAGTCCCAAGATACGATGGAGTATAAACTTCTTTGAAGTACTTTCCATCAATGTAATTCACAGACCATACATCTTCTTGCAATGAAACTCTGCTTTCAACCACACAATTGAATTCATATCTTGTAGGGAAACTTGGTGGTTCAAAAATATCAACTTTGATTGGGTATTTAGGTGAAATATGCAACACATCAATAGATTCGTTGATTTGGGTAATAATCTTGAATACAATGAACTCACCAGAGATAGATGATGTAGCAACATATGTAAATTCATCATCAGTGGGTATGAAGGAGACATCTGGAACATTGTGAATAAGTTGTGGTGAAGTTGTATAATAGAACAGCCCATCCTTGAAGTAGAAGAATGTCATTCTTTGATCATTATCAGAAACAGCAATCATGTTTTCGTGGAAATCAAGCCCCCAAACAGATGCTTGCACTTTCAATTCATACTTTGGAGATATATGTCTGTGCAAGTCATCACGCAAGAGATCATCCAACACATAGATTAAAACTCTACCATCATCCATTGCACAACCAACGACATCCTCGCCATTAAATTTTGCAACCTTGATATAGTTAATTGTATGTGGGAAAAAGGTCCAAGTAGCACCTGAACGATCTCTGCTTGTGGTTATTGGTGGTCTTGTTTCAATAGTTTTAAACGGTTGGTGATTTTGATAAATGAACAACTTTGTGTTTAAACCCAAAATAATAAAGTTATCGACACATTCCATCAGATTATTCTTGAACTTCATTGGATCTGGGTAGTCAACTTTGAATCTTTTCAATTTCTGTAGTTTAAGCGAATCATCATACTTTGAACTTTCAGAATAACGGTCATATTCCAACAATTCTTGAGTTTTATGAACATCTGACTTCTCATAGCATCGTAGTACTGTCTCAGGTAGATTGACTTCAATTTTGCAAGTCTCAGCTGTTGCTCGTGGAGGCAAATAGACGACATCAGACCTCTCCTTATCATCATTGTAGAACTCGTCTGGATCCTCCCTGGCTGCAGAACTCACATTCAGCGTAACAATGTTATTGAACAGTAGAAATCTACGAAATCTCCTTTCCTTATCGGCAATGATTGCTCT
>JAJLVY010000227.1:0-14873 GCA_030570475.1 Liangdongia dendrica
GTAAATGGCAGCACACTTGGCCTTGGTCTCTGCAGTAAAGTAGCTGTTTCTGGAGCTCAGCGCCAACCCAGACTCCTCTCTGATGATTGGCAACACCACAATCTCAATGGGTATCAACAAATCACGCACCATCGTCTTCAGCACAATCGTCTGCTGTATGTCCTTCTGGCCAAAGTACGCCTTGTCTGGCTGCACAGCGTTGAAGAGCTTGGTCACAACAGTGGCCACGCCGCGGAAGAAGTTTGGTCTCGTCTTGCCCTCCAGCTGCTCAGACACGCCCAACACCTGCACAAACCCGCCCTTCTGCTGCGCAACGTCTAGTGTAATGCCAGCTGGATAAACCTCAGAAACGGTTGGTGCAAAGATGGCATCAACGACTTTCTTGTTGTTGTCATTCACTCTCAAGTTGGATAGTTTTGCATAGTCGGCGTCAAATGTGCGTGGGTATAAATCCAGGTCTTCGCCTGGCGCAAACTGCGATGGGTTCACGAATATGGAAACAACAGTGTGATCGTTCTCTTTCAAACTAGCAGTGACTGTAATAAAGAAAGAAAAAAGGGAGGGGTGGTTAGTTAGTACATTAAATGTGATATGGCATACAAAAGCTTACCCAAGGAAGCATGTCCATCGTGCAAAGCACCCATGGTTGGGATGTAGCCCAGAGATTTAGTGCCCAAACTTCTTCTCCATGCCCTCAAATCCTTCACTGTTCTAAACACCTTGATTTCACTACTCATCTCTAGGACCGTATAATACCCTTTTTGTTTCCAAGTTTATATGATATTATGATATTATATTATTATGACATTTATTATGACATTAAATTTTTTTTTTAGATGGGAGAGATGAGGTGGCACAACAATATTCGATTCTTCGTGGAGGAATCTTAACTTTACGGATTAAATAGAACAATCGAATAATTTGCTTTGTAGACGTAGTATATAGTGGTATATATATATATATATATATGTGATGGATACGTATAGTTCATTCAAGCCTTGACACCGTATTGCTCAATCAATTCGTCGACAAGAGCAATGTATTGTTGTTCAGCATCTTCCTGAGAAGTACCCTTGATGGCGTTCCAGGCATCCCACTTGTAACGGTCCTTTAGAGCAAAGATCCCTGGTCTCTCGGTGTTGATGTCACCAACGCTGGCTTGCTTGTACAAGGCGTACAACTTCAACAATTCAGTATCTGTTGGCTTGTTGTTTAGCTTGTTGACAATGTCAGCCTGTCATTAAAAAAAAATTGGTGTTAGTAAAATGGAATTCAACTAAAAGACATAAGATATTAACTTTTTCTTGGAACAATGCACTGGTCATTTTTATGTTGGTCTCTTGAGTTTCTCTGTTTCTCTGTTTCTTCTCGCAGTTGATATATACTTCAAGTGTTATGATGGCGCGACGTGGTGGTTTTGTTTTTATTGGGGTATTCTGAGGTGTCCAGGTGTTGTTGGGGCCATTTACTTAGTACTCGGTGGTTTATACTTCTATTGTTATTATATTGGTGTTATATTGGTGTTATATTGGTATTATATGGTTTGTATATCACTCTTGGTTATTAATATGCAATTGTAGAACAACCAGCTGTTTAATAAACCCCAATATCAACAGATCAACACCAGATCAAGCATTCTTTTTGACATCATCATCCTTGGAACTAGACCAGATTCTTCTCAAGATATCCAATGCAATACCCAATGGTAAGAAGAATGTACTGGAGTACATGTACAGCAGGCTGGTAACCTCGTCCTGGTTTAACCCTTTAGCAGCACCTTCCCTCCAGATCGTTAGCATGCAGAACACCGTGGTCAACGCAGCTTCAACCCCATAAGCAACCATCCATGGATAGATCCTGGTGCATCCTAGAGAAAAAAAGAAATAAAATGTTAGTTATTATGCTCCTATCCTCCTATCCTCCTATTTAATGTTGTCAAATATACTTTTGTACAGCCCATATGAAAAGACAAAAAACAGTGGCAATTGAGCCAGCAGCTCGACCCAGCCGCAATACACGAGCCACTGTGGAGGGTTCGCTAGCAAAAAATCGTTGTTCTGCTTGATGTGCCAGTCAACACTGCTGTTCTGTATGCTCGTCCTGTACTCTCTTGGAATCACAAGTGACGAGTCAATCAGAAACGCAACAACAATATGCATCACAAAATACAGGAAGTAGACTGTGTCCAGCTTGGTGTCCCTGCTGAACAGAGAACTCGTGCTATACGTCTTGCTGTACGTCTTGCTGCCCATCCTGCTGTACGTCCTGCTGTGTATCTGTATCTCTGTAGAGGCTGACTGTTAAAACAATCCGTTTGTTTGGTGTTTATTTTTTGGGTGTCAAGTCAAACAAAGATTCAAGAAAAACAAAACAAAACAAAACAAAAACATCATGTTGCGGATATCTCAAGTGTGTGTTAAACCAGCCATTTCGCTAGCCTCCAGGTCATTCCTATCCACAGCTTCTTCTTCTTCTTCTTCCTCCTGTTCGACGCACACACAGCACTACAGGCTTTTCAGCACTTCAAAGGGCAACTTTAACATGACTAACATTGCCAATGATAGTGCTACATTTAACCGAAATGCCAAAGGGTATCAACCTATTGTTTGGATAGATTGCGAGGTATATACTGGATTGCTGATGCGCCACAGTCCAGAGCTAGTGTTCCCATACTAATTAACTGTTTTAGATGACAGGTTTGGACGTTTTTAACGACCATATCATTGAGATTTGTTGTCTCGTCACAGATGGTGATTTAAACATTGTTGATGAAGTTGGCTATGAAAGTGTGATCCATTGTGATAAGCATATTATGGATGGCATGAATAAATGGTGTATTGAACACCATGGTGATGTATGCTGGCGATTACTTGATGTTTTTCCACATTGACTAACACTCTTTTTCTTTATTTTCTAGAGCGGGTTGACACAAAAGGTTTTAGACTCCAACAAGACTCTTGCAGATGTTCAACAAGAACTTCTTGATTACCTGCGTATCTACACTACACAAGGTCGCGCTGTGCTGGGTGGGAACTCTGTGCATATGGATAGAGCATTCATGATGAGAGAGCTTCCTGAGGTGTTGAACCACTTACACTACAGAATCATCGACGTCTCCAGTATCCATGAAGTTGCCAAGCGTCACAACCCAAACATGGTGAAGAGATGTCCAAATAAGATCAAGGCACATACAGCACGCTCAGATATCATTGAGTCCATCAACCAATTGAAATATTACAGGGATAACTACTTTGTTCAGCCATAGATCTGTATAGACATGTATATCTATAATTCTAGATAAACACAGTGTAATACACATACTTGCTGTAACGACAAGCCTTGCACTGGACTGATTCATTACACTGATTCATTACACTGATTCATTACACTGATTGATTATACTGGTTCATTATACTGGTTCATTCTACCATCTTGTTTTAATAATGGGTATCCAAGTGACTGATTACGTCATCGATTTGAAGTTTTGTTGATTTTTCAGCCAGCTGCGTCTTGCCTCTCGCTTTGCTTTGCTGTTCGTTGCTGCCTTGAGTACCTGAGATGAACGGAGTATCATACAGAGGACGTTTGGATGAGAGTTCTGCTGCTTTCCAATCATCTGTGAACGATACATTTAAATACACACCTCACAAGACCAAAAAGGGCACACCCTCTAACATGAGTCTCAAGAGCCGGATCAACTTCAGAATCATCGCCATAACGCTGCTCGTCTGGTGTGTTGTCATAAACTACTACGAAAGATCCGTCGTGAAGAGAGCATTGAACAAGTGTGACTGGACTAGATGGGAAGATTGGGGTTCGGGCTCTGATCCTCACAGAATCGCATTGTTTGCCGACCCACAAATCATGGATGCATATTCATACCCAGGTAGACCTGCCATCGTCAACTTTATCACAAGGCAAATCCTTGATAACTATCACAAGAGAAACTGGAACTTTGTGCAGGCCAAATTGGATCCAGATAGTACAGTGTTTTTGGGCGATTTGTTCGATGGTGGGAGAAATTGGAACGATGAGGATTGGTTCGAGGAGTACACAAGATTCAACTCCATATATGACAAAAAGAGTAACAGAAGAACAATAATGACAATACCGGGGAACCACGATATCGGCTTTGGTAACACAGTCAACGTTACAAGTTTATTGAGATTCAAGACTTTTTTCGGTCCAACTTCCTCAATACACACCATTGGCAACCATACAATCGTCCTTCTTGACACAATCTCTCTATCAGATTACACAAACTCACAGGTTCTTGCGGACCCAAGAGCAATTCTAGAGTCCCTTGCTCCCTTTGATGAAAATGACAAGCCTAGAATTATGATGTCACATGTCCCATTATACAGAGACCCAAAAACTCAAGTGTGTGGCCCAAGAAGAGAATCCAAAAACCCATTCCCAATCCAAAAGGGTTTACAATACCAAACTGTCATCGACTACACACTATCTCAGGAGATTTTGGCCAAAGTTAGACCTTTGATTGCATTCAGTGGTGATGACCATGACTACTGCCATGTTACACATCCATATAACTTTAATGGCAAACAACTCACCGCTGAAGAAATCACAGTCAAATCATGCTCAATGAATATGGGCATCAAAAGACCTGCCATACAGCTCTTGTCGTTGTATAACCCAACAAATGCTGCTCCTCAAGTTGGCAAAAAGACATTTCAAACAGAAATATGTTACTTGCCTGAACCATACAAGGCTTTGAAGATGTATGTTATCACTGCTATATCAACATTGATTGCGTTCTTGTTCATCTTTTTGCTACCTTACCAATGGCATGCCTTTTCAACCAAAATTTTAAATAAGATTGGTTATGATAACTTGTCATTGCCTTCTTTTAACCAAGGTAAGCCTGTTCCAATCGTCTTGTTCAAAGATTATATTGGTTTCGTGATAAATGGCTTCTTTGTTATCATCGGGGTACTGACCCTGTTCTCTATTTACTTCGGGGCATTCTGAATAACACTACAACCTATACACAAACGAATTATTCTTTTTTATTGATATATATATATATATATATATATATACCACATCATGCACATTATAAATGCACATATAACCAAAGAACTGCTTTTTTCACGTTAAGTATAATATAATTCTTTCTGTCTTTCTTTTTTTTTCTAATTCATAATCAAATGTATTCTTTTAATTTTGAGACATAACTGTTCGTTGAGCTGTAATCGGATCTCTTTATAATAAATTGTCTTAAAATGTATGGTTTGACGTTCGCCAAATGACCTTCCTTTGTCAAAGAGTTAATCAACTCTGGTTGAACTGTGAATAAGTTGGCAATCTCTCTCAACACCTGGAACTTTTCAGTGAGTTCTGGTAGCTTCCATTCTTCAATTGCAGTCTGGTAAGAAATGATATCCTTAGTGACAACAATACCACCTGTGGAATTGATTTGGAAATTCTTGAAATGTTCAAACAACTGCTGGAAAGTGCGGTTACCCAACTCAATCAACATCACTTTCAAGTTTTCACCATTCAAATATTCTGAAACTTGTATGTTGAAATCGCTCAAAAACATGGAAAGTTGTTCGCACGTAATGGTGTCAGTATCAACCAATTCACCAACTTTTGGCAAGAAATCCTTCTTCTTTTGTTTAGATAACGCATTTGTCACTTTCTCATGACATAAAGATAATGTATTCTTCATGATAGTGTTGATTGAAATTTCCACTCTTGAAACATAGCCATTCGTCAAGCTAGTCATTTTCTGTTTGACTTGGGGAGAGTTATTGGATAAAGGTAAAATAATGGTTCTAATACATGACGAAACCAAGTATAAAATCTCACTTGCAATCTTCACATTCGACAAATAATGGAAATCAATATCATTTCTGTAATCTTGATGTAATAGTTCTGTGTATGAAACTTCTAAACCCAGATCAACATAAGATTTACCAATCCCAATCAACAAAATCTCCAATAGCTCCAAACCATGGTCAGCAGTCTTGTAAGGAGTCAATTCTAGAATTCTTGATAAAGATTCAACAATAATCTTTAGCATGTTTTCAACTTCTTTAATATCTAACTGAGAATGTTGATACTCAACCTGGTGAGAAGGATCTGCTGATGCAGAAGCACCTTGTTTTTCTCTAAAAGATGTAGTTCTTTCCAAATGTGTCTTCATAAAGTTCTTTAATTGCCCCACTCTGCTTCTTCTGTTCAGATTGTCATAATCATTAACTTCATCGTCTAATGAAGATCCATTGTTGGTATTAGCAGTCTTGGTATACAATTTATTTAGGATCTTGGACTCATTAACTTGTTCATAATTTGAAGTTATTGTGTAAAAAATAGATTCCAAAGTTTTCTTTTCCAATTCAAAGTACTTGTGGTCACTTAAATGTTCTGTAAACAAATCAGAATAACTTTGATCCAACACCGTGTTCAATTCGTCAACATCTTTCTTAAATGATTGAAAAAAGTTTTTCAAGTTTTTAGTGAAATTCCCAACTGAGTTGTATAAAGAGTACAACGTTCTTAAATATGCCAAAGTACTTGTTGAATAAGATGTCTTTAGCAATAACTCCACTCTTGATTGGATCTGTTGAGCATAAATTCTTTGGACAAATAAACACAAAACCTTATTGGGGTCTCTGAATACTTCAACAATAATTCTTGTTTCATCTTCAATGACCTTTTCGACCTCGTCAAGCAAATTCTTTCCAAATGTATCTAATAGAGGTTGATGGTTTGTTGGATCTGATAAATGTTCCCAAATATTGTGATTTTCAATATTGTCTGGTAAATTGTCAAATCTGTTTTTATCTGTATCCAAAAACACATCATTCTGATTAACAAAGTTCTTGATGACAGTAGTACCACCATTGAAATCTGTCAAAATTTCAGCAATGTCTTTCATTTTATACAAGTTGTTTGCTCTGTACTCAGTATTAAAGTCGTCCAATAATGAATTTTCCATTGCTTCAGAATACTTTTGAATAATATCATGACAATCAGTAGATTTTGGCAAATCATCAGAAATCAGCTTTTTGGATAACGACAGTAATTGGCCAACAGTAGCCGCACATTTCTTTTTATCATTGATATCACCATTCATCAATTGATCCAACTCTTTTGATACACCAACTTGATAAAAATCATTGTATATCGATACCAATGATACTGTGACAATTGTTCTTTCTTTGGCCCCGATAGTTTTTGATAAATTCTCGCTCAATGGGGATATTTGTGTTGAAATATTGGTTATCTGATCATCGAGATGCTTAAACTGGGAGTTCACAGAATCGACTCTTGTTGTTAATGACAGAACATTACGACTGTGGTCCAGTTCTAACTTGGAGACATCACGTTCCAATATTTGTTTTTTGTTTAAAGCTTCCGTGTTCAACTTGTTTAGCTCCCTTAGTGTTGATTCAAATGTTCTAATATATGGTTTGGGGTCAAGGTCTTAAAAACAGTTAGTTCAATATTGAAATGAAAAAAAAAATAGGATTTTACATTCTAGTGAATTGACTTCTGTGCCATTCAATGCGTGGTCTTTACTCAACTCTTCGATAAATTCATACACGGTCAAATTGTCCTATATGGGTTAGTACGGGATAATAAATGAATCAATCAAGCGGTAACTCTTACCAGAAAGTTATCCAACGAAAGTAGTTTCCTTATACGAGGATCAAGATCATATATGGAACTCATTGTGCCGTGTTGTGCTGGACTTGTTGGCAATGTTGGCAATGTTTGTTTTGTTATTCAGTTGTGCTATTTAGCCGCTGTAAATCAGACTTGGACCCAGTTTTTGCTTCCTCGAGTTCTTTGGTGATCTGTCGGAAGGATCTTTGTGTGTTGTTAATCTGTGATCTGAGTTGTCCAAATCAGCAGATGTACCTAGAAGTCTGATGCTTTACTTCAATCTTTTGGTTGGTTTTGTTTGGGTTGTTGTGTTGACATTATGGAATTTCGAAAATCAAAATGAGCTCTGCCCGATACTAAGATCTTGTGAAACAATAAGTAACAACACCAGAATTATACTATAATGTTACTATGGGTGATTCAGAGTTGACTAAAAGGGAAGAACAAGTAATTTTGCTGCTGAAGGAAATTCTTGTTAGTGTGAGGAGAGTGTATGCAAATAACAGCATTCGTGTAGCGTTTCTTTGTTTATTAATTAATTAACATTGGATTATTGTGTCTATAGTGATTCCAACCTCCAGAAAAGCATTGAAATATTAGACAAGAATGGTAAATCCATGAACTTGAAGAGTGATCTGCTTGCTGCCATGAAGAATATGAGGCAAATACTCGAAGCCATGGCAAACGTCTGAAACCTTGCAATTGCCGAGCTACAAATACTACTGCTTATGATTATCCAGTTATATAAGAATAAAACTGTACTGTGTTTCAAAGTGGTTTACTATTTAATTGGCCCCAGTAGTTTGCAACATACTTAGAACAATTGTCAACATCAATATCAGCTGTAGCACCTCCATAGTTACTCTTTTGGAAGAGCTCATATGTGTCTGCATCTTCAAATAACATATCGTTTCTGAACGATGCATAGTTGATCTTTGAATTGTTTTCCTTCTTCAGAAATTCATCAAATTGCATGCCTTCTAATTCTGGGAAGAAGGTTGGTGCCAATGGTGTAGCCTTGTTCAATCCGGAATTATAATCCAGTCGAACTGAGCTTCCTCTTGTTCTAGTGGTTGTGCTGGTATTGTTATTAGTATTATTATCATTGTTGTTGTTTGTCGCTGCAGTAGGAGTAGAAGTAGCCGTGCTGGTGGTATCTGATGCTGTGTTAAATGTGTTTTCATCATTATTATTTGGTATTTCGCTTGTTGGTACTGTGTTCCCATTATCAACAGCACTATAACTATGAAAATTTGCATGGTAAGGTGTTGTAGTGAGCTTCTGGTTAAAGAATGTGTACTTCATGAAATTCAAATCGTATCTGTCATTTTCTAGTGCCTTCGAGTAATCAGAAATCATCTTGTTGAACTGCTTGACATTCAATAATTTTCCATCAAATTTTTCCATTAGCTTTGTTTCATCACGATCTATTTTGAAATCTACCAATTCTTCCAATGTGAAGAATTTATTATCTTTGTTGTTTCCTTCAAGTGACTTATCTCTATTCCCCATATACTGCTCAAACACTCTGGCACCAATGGCAATATATATTCTTCTAAATCCAGACATTAACAGAAAGTAGAACTTGTACAACATTGGAATCGGGTTGAAATTCACCGGCTCTTCAATCTTGCTTTTAACAATCTGGACAATCTCGATATTCATTTGTAAAAGGGCATATGAATGTTTCAGTGACAAAATTGTGTATCTGGAAATCAGTCTATCATAACTCTTTGGGAAAGCTTCTTTGTTTTGACGGACAACTCCAAGACAATAGCAATATAAAGTTTGAACAAACAAATGAATAAAATAACTAATAAGCAAAGACATTGAAACAGCGACAAGTTTGGTCTGGCCTTCAAAAGAAGAAACATTTTCATCAATAGTTTGGTCTAACATATTCAGCACATTACTCACAGAGTCAAATGAGAGAAACACAACTGTCTCCAATTCATATATCAAATCATTCTCGATGAATGAAAGCAATTCATGTGGTTCCAGTATGCTTTCATATTTGCAGAATTGGGTTAAACATCTATTAATGACAACAAGACTCTTTAAGATTGAATTATCGAACCGTTCACCTGGGTATTGGGGGATATCATCGATATCCACTTTTGGTGGCAGTCCTGATTCTATGCTTTCAAGGGCATCAAACATCACAAGGGCATACCATGTCTCCTTCAACATATGTCTGTAGTTCTTGGTTTTGTGTGCATATATCTTATTAACATCTTTGTTGATTTTCTTCTCAGTAGCTAGCTTCAAAACTTTGGTTAAAATATGTCTTGACTTGTACTCATCAGTAGCACTTCCTCTGTCACCAGATGGTAAATAAGCCATAAAATATCTCACCCAGACCAGAGTCACAATTATTTCTATAGGTAAATCGCTATTTGTTTTGGTGTATGAAAACATTGAAGAAACAATAGTATCAGCATAATGAAATAGAAACATGAAGTTCTGGGCACCAATATTTTGTTTGTTTGAATATGTGTGATATTCGTACATGATAGCAAACGATATGACAACAATCACCAAGGATAATCTGGCCATGGCATGTATGATTTCGGATTTGGGGATATGGTTGAGCTTCAGTTCACCATTTTCTCCCTTGGTGAATAGATAGTTAAATGATCCAATGGAACATTCTGCATCTAATACAATATCAAAATTGCCATTCTTGTAAAAATAACTCGCCATCAATATTTTGATTGTCTCATAGTTTGGTAAATGTGATACAATCCCCTCCAACAGATCGTAAAGTCTTTTGAATTCTGGATCCTCCTGCATTCTTAGTGCAACTTCACAAAGATTGTTTGAAGCACTTTCCAAAAATGTATGCGCCTTTTTATGATTGATGATATTTTTTGGTGGTCTGTGCTGTAGCACCACCAGATCTGGGGCGCTCAGTGATTTCTCAATGGATCGTAGAGTGATCCAACTCAACCCACCAACATATTGTTCATTGTTAACAATAAGACCTTGCAACTTATTGTAATGTTTGTAAATGTCAAGTTTGGGTGAAACTGAGCAAAACTTTTCTAGGTACTTGTATTTGCAATCGATCTGTTCTTGGTACAGCTGTCTGTTTATGGCCC
Source organism: Liangdongia dendrica (assembly GCA_030570475.1). Classification (NCBI taxonomy): domain Eukaryota; kingdom Fungi; phylum Ascomycota; class Saccharomycetes; order Phaffomycetales; family Wickerhamomycetaceae; genus Liangdongia; species Liangdongia dendrica. The sequence continues at coordinate 10,737 of JAJLVY010000227.1, forward strand.
TGAGTTCCAATAGCTTATTCTCTGCTGTTCTGTGTTGGATAGATATACCATCAAGTTTAAAATAAGTGCAGAGTCTTGCGGGAAGCCCTATGGACTGACAAGCCTTGCAAACGGGCTTGTTCTTATCGCACTTCCTTCTTCTAAGTCTGCACCCTGTGCAGCTTTTCATATCAGGCATTCTGTGTCCGGCTTTTGTATGGTGAATTATATTTAGCCCTGATGTTTTGAGGTTTGACGTTTATTGATGAAAAAGTAATATTCATCTAAAATCTTCGCGTTTATATCAAATCAAAACATCACTAGCTTTTCTGTCCGGACAAGCAACAGGAAAAGCACTAGTGGCAAGCATCATGAGCAAAGCTGATTTGATCCTGGACAAGTACCAAGAAGACCTCATCAAAGAGAAGAAGGGTATTGCTGTGGAAAGTGAAGATGAAGATGATTTGTTGGAACTGCTTGAAGATGAAGACGAGTTCCAGAACTACAGAGAACAACGCATTGAGCAGCTTAAGCAAAGGTATTATCGATGAAACCTTTTCCGTGTGTTTGCTAGTGTGTACTAACATGAATGATTCTTTTTTTTTTAGTATGAATGAAATAAGGAAGAATGTTGATGAGGGCTTTGGACATGTGGAAACCTTGTTGAATGAAGAGTCTGTTTTACAAACTACAACCAAATCAAAGAATGTTGTTATACATTTCTTTCACCCTGGCTTTTCAAAGTGTGCAACAATGGATGGGAAGTTAAACGTATGTTACTTTTCGAGTTTTTGATACTACCTGTTTAATGATCAAGTAACTAACACATTGTTTAAGATACTTGCCGAAAAACATTTGCAAACCAAATTTATTAGAATTGATGCCGAAAATGCACCATTTCTTGTTACAAGACTGAGTATTAAAGTGTTACCTGTTGTAATTCTATACATAAATGGTGTCGAAACAAACAGATTAGTCGGTTTCAACAAGTTGAATTACGATGGTAATTCTGAAGATTTTGACATCAAGTCATTAGAGAACTTTTTATATTCAAATGGTAAACCAAAAACAAAAAGTTATCAATACTGTGGAAATATATATTAACATGTGCTTTAGGTGTGATACCAAGAAAGGCCAACAACTATCAAAGGGTAACAAAGGCTCAAGTTGACGACAGTGAGGAATCTGATCTAGATCTTTAGCAGGATAGCAAAAAATGCTCAACTTTATGGAATATTGTCACAACAAATTTAAATCTATACTTATTCTGAAGCTTCGGTCTCGAAAGTGTCTTGTTTAAATAGCGTTGTTGACGTTGCTTGTGAGGTGGAGAGTGTCGTTGAGGGTCCAGGTGGGGGCGATACTTCTTTTGTTGGCATAATTGTGATCTCTTGGACAATACAAAATCACCAATGTTATATGTGTTATATGCTTCGATATCGACCTCGGTTTCCTCTTCTTCTTCTTTTCCTTCTTCTTCAGGGGGATGTATCTTTCTGTACTGCAGTTGACGAAGTTGTAACCATTTTGCCTGGTTTCTTGGTGATGAGTTTATGTCAGCATCTAATTGGTTCAAGGAATTGATCGGCATTGGTAACGGTGTGTGTCATATAATAATTGATAATATGAATGACATTGGCATAATTGTTGATGTGTCTAGATAGATAGCTGTACCTTTGTATCTTTGGTCTGCATGCATGTCACTAGTGACACAAAACAAAAGTTAGAGATAATCATAATCATAATCATGAATTGAATTAAACATTTGAGGTGAAATCATACTTCTTTAGTCTGGTGGAGTGTATCTTAAAACCCCATGATGCAATCGTAGATTTATACCCCCATACACACATGGACGCATTTTTAGTGTAAGTATTCAATCCTTTTCCTATTGTTATTGTTATAGTACAGTACAGACAGGATAGGGCTATTATTCCCGTACACATCCATACATCACGCCTTCTTCTTGTGACTGCTCTTTTTTTTTCAAATGTAAATTTTGTTGCGCTTACCGATAGTGAAATTTTTATCAAACAATCGAGCGAGTCCAAATTTTAACAAACAACTTAACTTGAATCACATCACCAACTTGGTAAGAAAGAAGCAAGAATTGCAGACGAACCAAGATGCAAATTTTTGTTAAGACCCTAACCGGTAAGACCATTACCTTGGAAGTCGAATCCTCCGACACCATCGACAATGTCAAGGCCAAGATCCAAGACAAGGAAGGTATCCCACCTGACCAACAACGTTTGATCTTTGCTGGTAAGCAATTGGAAGACGGTAGAACCTTGTCTGACTACAACATCCAAAAGGAATCCACCCTTCACTTGGTCCTAAGATTGAGAGGTGGTGGTAAGAAGAGAAAGAAGAAGGTCTACACCACCCCAAAGAAGATCAAGCACAAGCACAAAAAGGTTAAATTGGCTGTCTTGACCTACTACAAGGTTGACAAGGATGGTAAGGTTGAACGTTTGAGAAGAGAATGTCCAGCTGCTACCTGTGGTGCTGGTGTCTTCATGGCTAACCACGGTGACCGTCAATACTGTGGTAAGTGTCACTTGACCTACTCTGCTAAGAACTAAGTTAGCTCCTAGATTAGATTAGTTAATTGATATTTCCATAAAAACCATTTAAAAAAAATTGTAGTTGTTACTATGAAGGTTTTCTCCTTGTCTCTCTGTGTATTACGTCTGTAATGATTTATTGGGATTTTTGTTTTCTAGAATAGAACCTCATCTCAAGCTCATCGCGAGCTGTCAAAAGATTTACGGTCACTTTAAAAAATCCCTTGGAACAAGATCTCTACAACATGTTAAGAACTTGAATATAGTATATAATGCTAAATGCTATATATAATGCTGTGGTTGTGATATGCAAAAGAAATAATACCACACTATGCTATGTGGCAAGTATTTCAAATTTAAATAATTAAGCTGATTTTATGCTATTCATTCCTTTAAAAGAAGAACAAGCAAATCATTGAATCATTGAATCATTGTCTTTGGAAAATCAAATCGCTCAAAGCCTTTTTCAGTTGAACATTGTCTTTTGAAACCTTCAATCTCTGGCTCTCAGACTTCATTAGTTGTTCCATAAGACGTTTCAACTCTTCCTCTTTCTTAATGTATGCTGATCTTAAGTTTTCATAATTCATTAACAAGTCGTCATTGGAAGTAGTATTGGTCTTTTTGTTTTTGACGTTATCGTTTGTGGTCAGTGCTGCACCAGTTTCTGAAGCTGGAGTAATGCTTGTGGATTGGGGAATTGTCTTGTTTGTGGTTGTGCTAGTTGTGTTTGTCATACTCAGAGCTTCATTAACCGAAGTGTTGGGAGAGTTTACACTTGATGTGGAGAATAAAGAGTCTGGTGACGCAGGAATCTCAACTTTTGATTCTTGTTTAACGATTGGGTATAAATCTCTTCTCTTGGATGGAATCAATGTGCCAGAATTCGTTTTTCGTCTCTTCAGCGTTGTATTGGTATCATTATTAGTTGTTGGAATAATTAGTTGTGGATGTGATGGCATTTGGTGTTCTTTATTCTCTTCGAGATTGTGAGTCTGTTGTTTATATGTATGTGGATCTTCGATTTGTTCAACTGGTTGGAATGCTTGTTGGGGAGGCAATGGTGTTGTCATTCCTTTTAGAGTGAGATCCAAAGCTTCATTAATCTCATCAATGGACAAACTTGCAATTTGATGATTGTTGTTGCTTAGTTCTGGGAACAAATTGTCCAGATCCAATCCATCAACCATATTGAACATCTTTGTCGACTGTCTTTACCTTGAAGGTTCTCAGGTTCCCGCTTGTCTGATGGAAAGAATGGATAGGTATATGTTTTTATTATGTCCTTCCTGTCCAACTAATTTTTTTTTTGGTCTGTAAAGGTGCCTTAAAAAAAATTTTTACAACATGCATGAATTTACCGCAGCTATATGGAGATGAGATGAGATGGAAAACAACCACCCTATGAGTGAATGTGTGTAATTTACGTGAACCAGATCGTTAATTATCTTGTGTCTTGCTAATTTTTTGTTAATAGGTCCAAAAGACAAAAAAATGTTTTATTGAAAAGAATAATAATGAAAAAAAACTAGTAGTTGCTTCCACTCAGATTCGAACTGAGGATCGCTACATTACTAGTGTAGCGCCTTAC
>JAJLVY010000228.1:0-14847 GCA_030570475.1 Liangdongia dendrica
ATACTGTTGAGCTGCCGCTTGTTGTTGCAATTGATGTTGTAGAGCATTAACCTGTACAGATGAAGGTCTAGCACTGATTGAACCACGATGTGATCTTTCAATTTGGTCGGGGACGGTAAACGAGACTGTTGTGTACTTATTCATTGAAGTTGTAGACGCGGAAATTGAAATTGGAGGCTTTGCTGGGGTTTTATTTTGGGGCAGTGAAGGATGGGTTGCATTTGCAGAAGAAGGTGTAGTTGCAGTAGTAGTAGTGGTATTATTAATAGTATTATTATTATTATTATTGAAAATGTTGGATGGGGATGCAATAGATGAAGCTGTAGAAACTGCAGATTGAGCCGAAGGGTCTGATGTGGTGTTCAACTTCTTCAATGGGGGTGTATGATTGGACTGGGTGGCCTGCACCGATGAATCTGAGCCTGTTGAAGCGCCTTGGACGCTTTTTAAAGGCGAATGGTTGGTTTTGTTCAAAATTGAAGGTTGAGCTCTTGGGGAATCGGACATTTTGTAAATCAACTTTGGATGGGAAAGGGAAATTCAAACTGTCTTTTTATGGTTTGTCTGGTTTTCTGTGTAACTCTCTGGTTCTCTGTTTCTCTGTTTCTGTGTGTTTCTAATGCTCTCTCTGTCTGTCTGTCTGTCTCTCAAGACTAATATTCACTCTCTGGATGGCAAAAAAACAACAAAATGTGACAAAACAAAACAAACCAAAACCGTCAAGGAACCAAAACAAAAAAATATCTTTTGGAAGCAGCTGTGGGTTGGCTGGCGGTAGAAATGCGATCAGAACACAACTGACTGAAAACTGGGGTACTTTATCACCAGAGCAAGTGGTTCAACGCTTTCTTTTTGGTTTGGTTGTCGTGTTTCTTGTGTTCTTTGCTTTTTTCTTTGGCTTTTCTCCTCTAAATTTTTTTTTTGAGTTGCGCAAAAAAAGGCGGAACTTTTTCCTGTTAAAATCGCGCAAATGTGCATTCAGATGCATTGTTTTATCCATATTAGGTAATTTCCATTAATTTTGGCGTAGTTTGGCGGGCGTTTTTCGCTTCGCTTGTTTTGAGTGGGAATCTAGGCGAATTAGCGAATTGCCTAATCCGGCAATTGTGTTGATTGATGTTGTTCCACTTGTTTTTTTAATGCTGAGCAACAAGTGACTCTGTATATGAGGGTGATGATGGTACGGCAGTATACCGTTGTATGGCATAAGTATATATATATATATATTATCTCCACTATCATTATCATTATTATTCACATTCACATTCACATTCATACTTATCTCCTTGTGTATCTGCACGTGTATGTCGCTCAATGTATCTATATGTATACCAATGCTATTCCCACTGACTAAGCACTTATGTCATCACGAACACAAATGATGACATAAGTGCTTAGTCAGTACTGGTTCTCTGGTTCTCCGGGCAAAAAAAAAAAAAAAAAAAAAAGAAGGAAGCCTGTAGTAGTAAACCAGTGGTGGTTAAAAATTGTATTGTTTTAATTATATTATTAATCTTTATAACTTATTGTAACAAGAAAACATAATAATAATAGTTACAAGACCAATATGTTCAGATCATCCATAATATCATCAGCCAGAGTGCTGCGTACCACAAGCCCAAGCCCAAGATTCGTTGCTTCTCCTCTGGGCAGATTTCCAACTTTTTCTAGATTTCTAAACACAGAAACCAAAGAAGCTATTGAGAAGGCTATTGCATCTGCACCAGTTGTGTTGTTTATGAAAGGCACACCAGAGTTCCCACAATGCGGGTTCTCAAGAGCAACCATCAACTTGTTAGGCCAAGTTGGTGTTGATCCAGAAAAGTTTGCAGCTTATAATGTGCTTGAGGATGCCGAACTACGTACTGGTATCAAGGAATTCAGTGATTGGCCAACAATCCCACAGCTGTATGTCGATAAGGAGTTCGTTGGTGGGTGTGACATTGTCACTTCGATGGCACAGAGTGGTGAATTGATAGAGTTGTTGGAGGAGAAGAATGCATTGATGCCATATGAAGAGGAGGAGTCAAAATAATAAATAATATAGAATAAGCATTATGATATAAAATAAACACCTAGATATCTATATACACACATATAATACATATTAAATATGTCTTCTCATGCCTTTAGATTTGCCACTTTTATTCTTACAAGTAACAAACTCCGTTAAGAGAAGTGTAGGATTGATTGGTATCCAACTGTAAAAGAAAGTGGTGTATTTGAACCAGTCTTTTTTTTTTACAAAGATGGTGGCACACACATTCCAAAAAGTATAGTGGACATAGAATATATCTATAGAATATATCTATATAATATCCATAATGATAATAATATCCATAATATAGAAAATATGACTATTGGCTATATGGCGATTGGTCCTCCGAGCACACCGTCCACAAAATCTAGACTTCCTAATCCGGTAATAAAAGTGTAAAGTGCGATTTATTAATTTCTATTTGCCCGTGCGTGTGCGTGTGATGGCAGTGCAGATTGTGTCTCGGAACAATGAGATGATGTGACAACATCGGTAGTATTTGAAGAGAAGGGCGAGCGAGGGAAGCACAGGGCACAACGGTTTGGGTGCTATTATACAGCTACACGGATGTGCCCTCCTGCGTCTCTCAGAGCTCTTGCTGCTAGTCCTTCCCACCTTTTACGTGGAAAGCGGTTGCGTAGAAAAGTATCGAAACTAATGTAACCTTCCGATGAGCTTGTATGCAACAGGCACATACAGACAATAACGTGATTCTTCTTGCTCCTTGTTCTGTTCTGTTCTGTTCTGCTGTGCTGTGCTGTGTTGTGCTGTGTTGTGCTGTGTTGTGCGGGGTGCTCTCCCAGTGCGCGAGTGTTCCAGTGAGAGTGTCCCAGGTCGTCTAGACTCCGTCTGGCCAATGAGCAAACTTCTCTCTTGTTAAAACCACATCGAATCACTTTTGGGGTATTATCAACTACTATTTAATTCAACAAACTTGCACTTTTGTAAAAAAACACTCATAAACAAATTATACTATACTATACTATACTATACACACACGAAACACATACACAATGGTCTACCAAACCCTTCCAAGACAATTCTCAAGATCACTAGTCAGACTAAACCAGTCTGCCTCTGGCTCCGGATCCACAATCAGCCCAGGCAATAAATTCGCACTATACTTCCTAAGTATTGGTGCGTTGTTTGGGACTGGTGCTTACTACATGTACAAAACCTACTACGAAGAGAACAAGATTAAGCACATCTTCAAAGATGAAAGACATACACAAGAAGGTGAAGCAACTCGTCACAACTGAAATCAGCTGCATCAGGGAATTGTTTCCAATGTGACTTACACTATTACGACTACAACTACTACTATCCTCTCTTATTTAAATTTTTTCTTATGAATATATCTTTGCTTGTTTACACAGCTTTTACTATTGTAGTGGTGACACATTAATAGAATAGCATTTATTTATTCAATGACATATTAATCTCTTATAGCACAACCTAATGGTATTTTTCATTTCTCACAAACTTGGTAATTCCTTTAACCACTTGTCAACCTTGACTTGGGTATTCTGATGTTCAACACTCTTCACATCAACATCCAACTCCTTAATCAATCCAGTATATTCATCAGAGAATTTTCTTAACAATACCTTGATGAACCCTAAGACACTGTGGTACTTCCATTTCAAATCATTCTCTTCACTAAATTCATCTTCAACATTTGGAATTTCAACATCAGAGTTTTTATCAACCCCAATTTTAACCAACGTATTGTTTAGAATTTTAATCAACAAATTAAATGTAAACAACAAGTCTTTGGTGGAGTCACCACTGAAAACAGAATTGGTCAAGATTCTGAAAATGGATTCAATCGATGAAACTTTGACCAACCCAAAATTCTCCCTGTGTGAATCATCAAGGGAATAGCCGATTAAAGATATAGAGCTCACAACACCATAGGATTCAAGAATATCTAAAACCAAGTGCCCATTCTCTGGTGTGTTGTTCCAGTACTTTAAAACTGCATCAATAACCCAGCTCTGTCTTTCCAAAACCTCTTCTTCAGTAAAGCCAGCTTCAACTTCATCCTTTGTGGAGGCATCATTAACAACTGAGGTGTCCTCCATTTCAGCATCTTCAGCTTGTGCAATAGAGTTCTCAGTACCGACAATTTGCGTTTGACTCTTCTTGCCAAATACTAATTCTTTCAAAAGATCAACAGTAAGTTGAATATACTTGCCAGCATGTGAAATAGATCTATTACCAACAAAGGCAATTGTTTGGAAAACCAATGTAACAATCAATTTATCGGCATTTGGATATACTTTGACTTCATCTTGGATAGTGCTCAACACTGTTCTAAATTCAGTTAAATCCGAATTCTTATGAACAATATCAACCAATTTCTCAACTTGTGTTTTGAATGTAATACCATCCTTCAAGAAAAACAATTCATTTTCTTCGGTCAATTCAAGATTAACAGAACTTAATCTCTCTTCAGTAAACAATTTGATGTAAAATTGCTTTAATTCATCAGATTCAAACAAGCTAATATCCAAGTACTTGTGAAATTCTTCAGTCAATGTTTGTGTAATCTTTTCCTTTGTGGTTAACCTCAATTCTTTAGCAATCAAGTTCTTTATAAATGAAATTCTTGGGTGGTACACGCTCTTTGAGTTTCTAATTGAATCTTGTTCCCATTCACGCCATTTCCAGGTAAAGTTAAAATTGCTCAATTGCACAGACAACCAGTCCAAATATCTTAATCTCAATTCATAATCCAAATTTGGTAAGTTTGCATAGAAGAATCTAATAGCCCTTCCCATAACTGGGGCAATGGCTTGTGAAGCATTGTTACAAGCAGCAACTAGGGTGGTGTAAAAGTAAGCAAATGGTTGTGAAACTGTTGGTAGCTTAAAAATCAAACTCAAAACGCTCTCAACGGCAATATCCTCAGTCTTCCATGTGGACGTCTGAATATCAGATCTGCTGTTTTGCTCAAACATTTCTCTAACTTGATCAATAGTAATACCTGGAGTTGCAAACAACCCTTCATTGAAAAACAAATCAAGTGTAATAATTTGTCTGGCAACTTCTTTTCTATTAAATTCCAAAGCTTCAATGATATCAATAGCAATATCTTTGAACAACAATGAAACATATGAATTGTTTGGAGGTACAGTCTCAATTAAACCATCAATTGGTAGGTAAATGTTAAAAGTGAATCTTGGGGTTCTCCACATACCATCGACACTACCAATACCAGTATCTAGCCCGCTAATAGCTTGTAGTTGTTCAATAGTTGGAAGGTTGAATAGTTGAACACGATATTTTTCCAAATTTGTTGGAATATCTCTCAGTAAATATTCAAAATTTGGGAAAACGGCTGTGTTGTTTTTAAAGTCATTGCTCAAAAAGGTTTTAACAGATGAAAGGATCAAGCTGACAAGTTCTTCAGATGAATATGGCGCCTTATCTTCATCAATAAAGGGTTTTGTAATGGAAATGACTTGAGGATGAACTTTAAACTCATTTGCCTTATCCAATAGCGCATTAACACCAATTTTCAACACTTCATTAGTTGGGTTAAAGACAACTGCGTAAGGTAGAGAGACCAAGATGTTGTAATAAATGGCTTCACCCAATGGACTTCTCTTGTCTGGGGAGTTTGTTTGCAAATCGATGGCTAATTGCAAGAATTGATTCAACAATGTGATGATACTAGCTTCATCGACAATGAAGGACAAAGTGGATATAAATCTTAGGACTAATTTTGTTTTATTCCATGGACCAATTTCAGACGCTTCTGGGGCATGTTCCTTCTCCAATGACTTTTGAATAAATTGTTGGGCCTGTGAAATAAAGTATTCTGAAACAGATTTACCGAAACTTGGCAATTGGGCGCCTGTGACTTGCACCAGGATGGAGATGTGTAATAATTTCTGTGGTTGTTCAGTGATGACAGCGAAAAGAGTTTTCAAGACAGCATCTCTAAACTCGGGTTGTTCTTCGAAATTGTTGATAATTGGCTTTGACATGAACTCGACATCCTCAATAAAGTTCTTGGAGGACTCACCCAACGTGTTGATGTCTGCGCAAAGAGTTTTGGCTAGTTCGATATATGGCGGTAAACGAAATCTCTTGCGGTGTTGGAACTCATCACCACCTATAAAAAGAAAAAGCAAATGTTAATTGAATCAGTCAAACAAGTTGGCGATAAACCGGACTTACCAAATGCTCTCTTTCTGTTGAAGCTCATTGTTCCGTCAGTTGTTCCTTGACTGAGTGTGAGGGGCTAGTGAAGCGTGTTGTTGTGTTTGTTGTGTTTGTTGTTTCCTGTCCATGTCAAATGTTTCTGAGATTTTGTTTCCCAAATTTTGTTTACCCGGTGGATCTTGTGATTATGTAATCAATCACAATTATTGGTACACCGTAGAAACCAGTCAAGTCGATTGGATTGGTAATGAGGTAGATAGTATATCTGTAGTAGATCACAGTCCAGTCCCCCCATGCGTCACCCAATTGAGTAACATATTTCTCTAAATGTTTCTCTAAATGTTCCTCGCCTAGTTCCTTTTTCCATGTTTGTTAACAGCTTGACACAATACCTGGTTGGTGTTGTAACGCGTTTCTGAAGCCCAATGGAAAGCAAAAGAATGTTTTTCTTGGAGAGATTAAACCTCCACTATCAATATCAAAAGCAAATGAAATGTTTCCTGCTCTGCTTCTTTCCTGCTTATTTCCTGCTTATTTCCTGCTTCTTTCGCTCCATCTCGCACTGCTGCGTTGCCATGGTGATCCTGCCGATGGAATTCTGTGTCTGTAAACAAAAAAAAAATAAAAGTAAACATAATCAAGCAAGAAACAGAAGAGTTCACGCTATAGAGAAACAAGGAAATCTTAACAGGCTAGAGACTGGTGTTCTCTTCAATACCACCATGTCCAGAAACTCATTCACCCCAGCAAGAAATGAAGAGCGCCCTAGAAAATCGCGTCCCTCACTCGTTAACGCGTCAACATCATCAGTTATCAAGAAAACAAACAACAACAAAAGACAGAGCGATGCCTCCCTGGAAGAATCACACATTTCAGTCTATGTCAGATGCAGATCCAGAAACGACAGAGAGATTAAGGAGAATAGTGGTGTGGTTGTGTCCACAATGGGCCATTTGGGGAAAGAGGTTGTTCTGCAAACTGGCCCAATGGCTGTAAGCAACAAGACATATACTTTCGATAGGGTTTTTGGTGCGGAAAGTGATCAAGAAATGGTGTATGAAGGCATTGCCAAAGGTGTGCTAGATGAAATGTTGCAAGGTTATAACTGTACAATTTTCGCTTATGGCCAAACTGGTACCGGTAAAACATACACAATGAGTGGTGACATCAAGAATAACGCTGATTCAAAACTACTATCTGAAAATGCCGGTATAATACCAAGAACTTTGGAAGACTTATTCAATCATCTACAAAAGAACCCTGAATTCAGTGTCAAAGTTTCTTTTATTGAGTTGTACAATGAAGAACTACGGGATTTATTGATTCAAACTGATCACACAAACGAACGTAAAGTTAGAATCTTTGAAGATCCAAGCAAGAAATCAATTATTGTACAAGGTATGGAAGAAATATATATCAAGAATGCAACTGAAGGTATGAAATTGTTGTCTGAAGGCTCTTATAAACGTCAAGTGGCTGCTACGCAATGCAATGATTTATCTTCAAGATCACATACTGTCTTTACAATAACTGTTCATATGAAAGAAATTGACCCAATATCAGGTGAAGAGTATTTGAAAATTGGGAAACTCAATCTAGTGGATCTTGCAGGTTCTGAAAATATTAATAGATCCGGTGCTGAAAATAAAAGAGCTAGAGAAGCTGGTATGATCAATCAGAGTCTTTTAACATTGGGAAGAGTCATAAATGCATTGGTAGATCAATCATCACATATCCCATACAGAGAATCCAAATTGACTAGATTACTTCAAGACTCTTTGGGTGGTCAGACAAAAACATGTATTATTGCAACCATTTCTCCAGCTAAAGTGTCACTTGATGAAACAATAAGTACCTTGGAGTATGCTAATAGAGCAAAAAGTATCAAGAATAAACCACAAGTCAATCAATCAATGTCAAAAAAAATGTTGATTAAGGAGTATGTACAAGAAATTGAAAGATTAAGAAGTGACTTGAATGCAACAAGAAGCAAAAATGGTATTTACTTGACACAAGAAAACTGGGGACAAATAACTGCAGAAAGTGAAAGTCGGAGAATTTTGATAGATGAACAAAAGATTAAGATGGATCTGTTGGAAGAAAGATTTAAGAAAAGCAAAAGGGAATTTGATGACCAATCAAAGCAACTGAATGTTCTAGAGAGACAACTTGAGGAAATCCGACACAGATATACCGAAACGAACAAGATTTTGCAAACCACTTCCAAGAAATTAAAACAAACACGGAATGAATTGACTGTCGAAACTCTAGTGAATGAGGAACATGAATCATTCGAAAAAGAGTTGTATACTGTTGGTTCTAATTTGCAGAGTTTAGTTTCTAAAGTTGAATCTACAAAAGAACAACTTTATGATATCATTGAAACTGCCCAAAAGTCACAATCTTTACAAAAACAAAAGTTTGATGAATCGAAGAAAAAGATTGTGAAAGAAAATGCTGATATATCATCTTCTATATCCAAGTTTTATGAAAAGAACCATGAGTTGTCTGAAGTTTTAGATTCTAGTTTTAACAAATTTGTTAATTCTCAAAGATCAAGAATTCAAACAAGATGTCTCAGCATTGAAGAATTCTCTAGTAATTTGACTGGTGTCATTAGTCAAGTTTTATCTTGTATTGAACAAAAACATGGAGAATCAATACAACATATCGATGGTATCTCAACAATCAAATCACAACTACAAACTACCATTTCCAGTGAACTACACAAGTTTCAAGATGAAAACTCCAATTTATCAAATTTAATTTCCAAGAATTTAAATGAATTGAAATCGTCAATCCATAAAGTTTTATTAAAACATAATGATGATATCCAACAAATTTTCAAAACTGTTCAAGGTCAATTAGAAACACAATCATCAGAGATTAAACAACTGACAAAGAAGGTTTGTCAACATGAAGTGAAGTATATTGATCATTTGAATAAGGAAACTAAAAAGTTGAAGGCATTTAAAGAAAATGAATTGGAAAAATCCAAAGAAGACAAGGCCCAGTTGTTATCACAAATTTCAAAATTGATCGATTCACATGTTGGTATACAACAAAAAAGAATCAACGATGTTATCGGTACTGTTATCCCTCAACTTGAATACATCAACTCCAAAAAGGAAGAATTTACAGAAAACTTCACAGATTATGTTAACAATAATTGGTTAGTTGTCCAAGATAATTTCAAAACCAACTTGAATAGCCAGTGTGGTGAACTATGTCATGAATTTCAAAAATCTGAGACTCGTTTTATAGATGTTATTGGTACAAACATTGAATCTTTTGAATCGAAGTTGAAATCTCAGAATACAGTTATTAGTGGCTCTATAAATAGCTTGGATGGTTCAATCAATCAATTAAACAGGGTTGCCTCAGATTTGAGATCTTCCAATGATGAGCATCTAGAGTTCACAAAGTCTAAAATATCTGGTGTTGAATCTTCAACTAAAGAAAACTTTTCGTCCATTGCGAAACAATTCAAAGAGTTTGGTTATCAGTTGCAGGATACTAAGCCTGAATTGATTGATGAGTTTTTGAAACAACAGCGTGAATTCCTTGAAACTTTCAAGAACAGGGCATTGTCTGGTCTTGATGGAGTTTCAAAATCCATAAATACGATAGCGTTTGAAGTTGAAGACTTGAACCCACCAAAAAGACAAAAGATTGAGATTCCAAAAGAACTACCAAGGATTCGTCCGAGACAAGAGATTATCAAATCCAAGTATCCAGATGGTTTCATAAGCCAAGATGTTATTGAGGAAGCTGGGGATATCGAGATGATGGAGTATATTAATTGCACGTTGCCAATACCAGTACCTGATAAGCCAACACCATCTTCAAGTGGGTCACTAAAGTCGTCACAGCCAGTACCCTTAGCCGATTCTACGAATGAAGTTTTGAATATTCTTGATGATGGACATTTGAAAAAGCCAATGGCACCATTGGCCAAAAAGAGAACGTCATCAATCACATCACATACAACTGTAAGACCAGGGTCTTCATAATCATAGGGCATGAATATAATAACATGAATAACAGTTTGCATTTAACTTTCATTACACGACTCATCTATAATACAATCAGTAGTTTACATGTATAAAAAGCTTCTTATCTTGAAAAATTATGCATTGAATGGTATAAAAGTAATAGAATTGAAATTGAGATATAATTTTCAAAAACAAGTATGAATGATAATAATAATATGTTGTTGTTGTTGTTGTTGTTGTTGTTGTTTGTTGTTGTTTGTTGTTGTTTGTTGTTGCTGTTGTAAATCAAAGAAATCAAAACTTCAAATACTAAAGTATTATATATAAGTGTTCCCGAGATGTTTGTTTGTGTGAATATATCAAACAAGTGTGTTTCTTTTTTTTTCTGGTATAAATAAGAAAAAGAAGAAACCGCCTCATATTCATTCCACTACTCTTTTGTGGTGTTGAACAAGTCAAAGACGGATTTTCTCTTTTTATGCAATTTTTTGTTGCTCTCCTTCTTCTGCTGTGATGTTAGTGGTGATTTCTGCAATGGATCATTCTTAACGCCAGATAGTTTTAATAATTTAGCCTTTGCCTTTTCGTTGCCATTCTTTGCAGCCTTTTGGTACCAAATTTGGGATAATTCAGCGTCAGGTTCACAACCAATACCCTTTTCGAAGAAGTGACCGACAGCGTGTTGAGCCTTTGGATAGTTTAGGTTTGCAGATCTTAGTGCCCATTGGAAAGCTTCCTTTTCATCCTTTGGCAGATTTGGAGGATTTCCAACCAAGTACCAAGCGCACAATGCCAACATTGATTCAGAGTCTCCGCCCAGAGCAGCTTGAGTATAATAGTGTATAGACAAGTCACCATCTTGAGGAACAACCGAATCGCCAAGTTCATAAGCCTTACCCAAGATAGAAGCAGAGTGGATATGACCCAAGGAAGCCGACTTGATGTATAATTCAATAGCATACTTGTGATCAGGAATCAAGATATCCAAGAACCCAGTTTCGTAAACCTTGGCCAATTCGTATGGGGCCGCATTGGTCAATTCTGTGGCATTACTTGCAGCTCTTGATAGCCATTGCAACCCACTCTTTTTGATATTAACGTTATCAGAAAGACCCATTCTGCCGTAAAAGGAGTATAGACCCAACTTGTACATTGCAGCTGGGTGGTTTTTGCTTGAGGCAAACTTCAAAAACTCGATTGCTCTTCTAGAGTCTCTAGAGACGCCCAACCCTTCTTCATAACAGTATGCAGTTCTGTAAGCTGATTCAATGTGACCATGTTTAGCTGCAGCTTGGAACAAGACAAAAGCTTCCTTGTTGTCAACTTTTCCGAAAGCACCAGAAGAGTATACATCAGCCAACAAGTACTGTGCATCAGCATACCCTTTATCGGACAATTTTTTCAAGTAGTGGCTAGCTTCTTTTGAAAACTGTTTTTTCAATTGTTTGGCATTTTCATCAACAGGGTTGCATTTTTGTAAAGTTGTTGTAGTTGGAGAAGAAGAGCCAGAAGAAGTTGTTCTATTTCTATTTCTATTTGTATCTGTATTTGTATTTTCTGATGATGATGATGATGATGATTCTGTGACTGAAGTATCCATTGTCAAAGCTGTTTGTAGCATGTATTGAGCGTATTGGAACAAAACCTTTGGGTCGTTGGACCTCTTGACATTCTTTCTATACATTTCAATAGTTTTCATTCTTGATAACAGGGAAGCGGCTGAGTCTTCACCAAGGTATTGTTTCAATTGGTTGTGGGAAGCACTCAGCATGTTTTCACTAACCATGGTGAAGTGAGTCGAGTCGTTTCTATCCAAGAGATACAAATGAGACAAATCGACAGATTTTGATTGTCTATCATGCTTTCTAGTCAAGTTTGTAGAGCTACCACGATTGCTTGGAGGCGAATGAGATCTTGTGCTGTGAGCGCCAAAGGAAGTTGAGTTTGATGCTGAAGATAGTGTAGGAACGTGCAAATTCGATGTGCTATGAGGGTCAGCGGCAAGGGTGTAGTGTGAGTTCAAGTTTGTGGTGCTTGGGGATACTCTTGGGGCGCTTGTTGGTGTTGAAGGGGTAATTACTGGTGAGTTATTAGTTGGAGTTGATGGTTTCTGTGCCTGTACCTGTGCCTGTGCCTGTACCTGTGCCTGTACCTGTGCCTGTGCCGCCAGTTTGTTGTTGTTGTTGTTGTTGACGTCTGCTATGTTCACAGAGATTGAAAACGAGTTCTTTTTGGCGCTCAACTTTTTGGCAAAGCCAAAGAAGGATCTTCTTGATGTTTCTGATCTTGGAGAAGATGCTACTGACGAAGTAGCGGAGGATGATTGACCAGTTGTGGTTGACTTGGCCCCACCAGCGGCAAAAGGTGCAACTGGAGGAGCGATGAGCACCTGTTCCACAATTGGGTGGGTATTAGCAGCAGGAGAATCAGGAGCGGATGCTGGTGCTGATGCTGGTGCTGAGGATGAGGATGAGGATGAGGATGATGATCTAGCAGCGTTGTAGGCGGCAGAGGCAGCAGAGGCAGCGCCAGACGCGACAGCGCCAGCGCCAGCACTGCGAAAGCCAGGACTGACAGTTGAGGAAGCGCTGTGTTTCTGAAATGTGTGCTGCTCACTGTATGGGTATCTGTGCTGGGCAGAGCGAGTATCGCTTGCAAAGGAAAAGTGGTTAGAGTTGTGGTTTGAGTTCAGTGTTGACGAGTAGGCAGGCACTGGTGGGATTGTAGCGCGTGTTGACTGGGTATGGGTGCTCTGGAAGGTGATACCAGAGGATGTTGATGACGAGTCTGTTGTTACAGCGGCAGCATTGGCACTGTTGGTTGTGTGTGATGGAGCAGCGCTGCTGCTGTGCTGGAACAAGCTGTTGGCGTTGGCGTTGGCGTTGATGCTGAGCTGCTGGCGGTAGGGATGCGACTTGAGGGACATTGCTTGGGGGTGGCTGACGGGAAAACACAAAGGAGATGGTGGGCGCTTGACGGTAAATAAGTCTGTGCTGCGACTGTTCCTCCCAGCTCTTGTTCTATTGCTGTTGCTGTTCCTGTTGCTGTTCCTGGAATGTTGTTCTGAACAAGTTTCAAGACCACAAAAATTGCCAACCAGAAGGAAATGAATTGAACCGGAAGTCAGAAAATGCGGTGCGGTGTCTCTTGTGGATTGCCAAGCGTGGTGATGAGCTTTGTGTGAGCTTTGTGTGCTTTGTGTGCTGGTACTCGTACTGGTACTGGTACTGGTACTGGTACTGAGATGTTATAAAGAAGAACCGTGGGATGCACCAGAAAATGTTTCTTCTGTCTGGTCTCTGTCTGGTCTCTGTCTGGTCTTCAAACTACTTGAAACCGTTCTGAGAAGTTTTTCTGTTCACGCTGTTTCTTGTTGCTGTTTGAAATGGATAGTACTGGATGTGTGCAAGGTGTCCAATATCTAGAAACCGTGGATATGTTTTTTTATATATTGTATAAACGAACAAATATCTCACTCTTTTCTTTGAAGCGAGCGATATGGTTAATTATCTCGAAGTCAATAGCTGTAGATGGGGGAAAAAAAAAAATAACAACAATAAAATCTACATGCGTTACACGGTTTACGGGAAAGAAGCACAAATTAGATTAGCCAGCATTCCCAAACAAAGGGGTAAGATATAAAGGCACAACAAATATATGAAAGGCAGCAAAAATGCCAATTCGCAATCTGAAAGACTCGGGTTTCAGAAACGGGAACACTGAAAAAACTGCTGAAAGAACTGAATACCTGAATACCTGAATACCTGAATAATTGCAATCAATCGGTATTCACTGTGTTCAAAGAATAAAGAATATTATATATAGATATAGACAGCACCCTACACACACAGTAAATCAAATCTACCAACAATTCTTGGAACGATGAACCATCGATGGGTCTCATGTATGTATATGCAGGAAAAAAGAAAATTAATTTCGCAAGGCCCCAAGTGAAGATATCGTACAGGTAACAAAAGAGAACAAAAGAGAGAGAGAGCCAAAGGAGTTGGAAAAGAAGCGGTAGAAAGGTTACAGAACCCAACCCAACCCAGCTCAATCCCCCTTTTTTATACACCTCACGCACCAGTTTTTCTGGCTTTCATACGACCAAGTAGCGAGCTTTATTTAAAAAAAAAAGAGTGCGTGCAAGTGTGACGAACAGATGCCCCAACTGTGGCTGGATCGTTGGATCGTTGGATCGTTGAGTACAAATAAATACTAGCAAAAACACAATACAATTGAACTGATCCTGATGCGGTGGGTGTATTTTTCCATCCGGTCCAAGAAAGAATCAATCGTTCATGCATGGAACAACATTTCTTTTTTCAGCCTTGCACTTCCATAATCATTAATCTGCATACCATACTTTACTACTATTATTATTATTATTAGAGTATCACCATCAATTGATCAATCATCACATATATAATACACATATGATACACGCATGATGCATATCATACTTTAGTTGATGTTTCACTATGATATTACATTAATAGTTGAAACATAAGCAACTAAAACGGCGTCATCCTTCTACAACGATATAAGGATAGACTTGTTCAATTCATTACATTATTTTGTATATTTTAATTAACGTTAGTTGGTACTATCACTGAACATATTACATATAGATTCCGCTCT
>JAJLVY010000229.1:0-14841 GCA_030570475.1 Liangdongia dendrica
TAATTTCAAACATTTGATGAGAGAAACAGATAATAGAGACCTCTCTGATTATGTTAATAATAAATTATTATATATTTATTCAAGAAATGGCATTTATTTTCACTGTTTAATATTTCATCGGTAATTTACAATACAAAAACTCAACAAATTATAATTCAAAAGAGAGATTAGAAGTTCATGACACATTGAGGTAGATAAGAAAACACTTTTGTATATGGAAATACAAGTACAGGATAAGTACAGGATCTTATAACACATTCATTGCTTCAATAGTGTTGTTTTTTATCAGAGCATTTTTTTACCATTGTATGTGAATTAATTAAACGCTGATATTAAGGAATAATAGTTGTTTAAGGAGGCACAAGGAAAGAGATATAGTGGAATTAGTATTTAGTGTTTATAGGAATACCATTGTACTTGCGATGGGTATCCAATTATTAGTTTTAAAGGTCTTTGCATTCTGTCTCTAGATGTTTACTATGTGTTTATATAGAAATGAGAAAACTACAAGAACCAGGTCCTTTAAAGTGTAGATTTCGAGGGATATAGATATATCAGTGATGTACTACTCAAATACCAGTAGATACAACAATCAACGATATCAATTGTTGATAATTGGTACCCTGTTCTGTTTCTCTTACTGTTTTGTTTTGTTTTGTTGTTTTGTTTTGATTGGTAGTGTGGTATGTTGTTGACTTCCCAATTCGATAATAAAAGTGATACGAAGAAAATACAAAGGGAGGCATGACTTAAAAAAGTGTAGGAACAGTATATACAGATCTAATGGAATTAGGTGTAGCACATGGCAACAGAGCAACAGGAACATCCCATTGGGTGGTCATCATCGTCATCGTCATCACTAAAATCATCGGTCGAAGTTTGTTGTTGTTGTTGTTGTTGTTGTTGTTGTTGAGTCACAGTCTGCTGATGTGAACACTCATTGTTATGGTTGTGGTTCTCGCTGTGTTGGTGGTCGGAACAGTTATCATCGTGAGTATGACTGTGGGTAGTTTCACTGGACATCTCTATAGTTTTCTCTTGACCTGATCTCTTTCCATTATTGTTTGAAGAAAAGAAGCCTCTGACTTTTTTATGGTAAAGATGGTTATGCTGATTAGCTAATCATAGCTACTAGTAAAGTTGTAGTGCAAAATAGCCATAGTTTTGGTGGTTGCGGGTCTCGTTGTGAACAGTTGTTCTTAGTAGAGTAGTTCTAGTTCTTGTTGTATTTTGTTGTTTTAACTGTAGCGAACTTTGGGTGCAGATTCGAGCTGTCATTCTTGCATGAGCACACAGCAGTATAACCCGAATTGGGAGAGTTGATAGATCATTGGGATAGCAGACTACTATTTATGCTTGATTTGATTTAGAATCATATGTATATTGGAACAATTGAGTGGAACTATGTGTACTACGAAGATGCTTGATATCTTGGAAACGTTCAGAAAGTTGTTGAAAGTGGTGTTCGAACCCCAATATACTTCATTGAAGGAAGAGGTCATCTTCTTGCCTCACTGTAAAACTGATATTCACAAAGTTTCTTGGTTTTATTATAACGGCTCTGAAGATCCTTTGTTCAAACTATAGGGAAGCTGTGCAAGGTTAATAAGAGTGCTACACAGACTTTGACAGCAGTTTGAGAAGGTCATTCTCTCAAACATTTTCGATGTGCTTTCACGCATGTTGGTTGTTTTTATTGTTTGTGTTGAGATCAATGGGGTATTATTGGCACACACCATTACATTGTTTGTGTGTATTAGAGAATATGAGTGGAACACCAAGTTATATCTATCGAATTGGTGGTCAAATTGACTAATTCGTTCCCAAATCATGTCGGCTATCAACTATATTCAATAGAAAAGATGGTGGATATTTAAACCCACATTCTGCTTCTTGTTATGTAGCTGGTGCTCCACATGTTTTATGAAAAGGACAGTCCATTCCAGTTAATATCAGCATTTATGACACTATAGACAGTCTTGTGTTCTTGTGGGGAGCTGTCAAAACTTGTGGGGGCTTGGAGACATACATCTCTAGAGATACCCCAGTCACGTTGACATATACACCTTGAACTATAATGGCAGTACAAAGATAATGATAAGATGATTTACTTTCTACAAACGTTCTAGATGTCTAGATGTCCTGCTTAGTTTTTGTTTCAGGGTTAAGTTAATCCAAGGAAACCCAAATAGAGAGACACTTATGCACAGATAACAAATTATCAAAATTCATAAAGAAGAGTCCAAATAACACGGCACTATTAACTTAATTGATTGATTACCAAGTTGAGGTGATCATTCATAAGGATATGGCAACTATCTGTACAATATACACAGTAATGTGTATCAGCTTCATTATCTAGTTAATAGTGGGTTCTTGGTTTGCATTATAAACAAGACGATGAGCAGTAAACCCCCCAGAAACCGGTTGTGACATAGTATTAAAAAGTTACTATACAGTACTAAAGCAAAATGAGTTTTCAAGGAGACTTAGAACTAAAACACGTCAATCATGGACGCCAAAGTATGGATAAATCAAAAACCGCTACAGTATTACCAGAAAAAACATCTGCAATTGTGTCCAATGGTGATGTTGAAGAAATCAGTCTTTCAAGTGAACAGCTAGACGGTATTTCGAAGGACGATAATGGTCCCCAATTAGCTAGAAATTTCAAGGCAAGACACGTTGATATGATGGCCATTGCTTCAAGTATTGGTACTGGTTTGATTATTGGTACCGGTACTGCATTGAGAAGAGGTGGTCCGGCATCATTATTTATTGGTTATTTGTTTTGTGGTTCGTTGCTGATCAATGTACTGTTATGCCTTGGTGAAATGGCTTGTTTCTGTCCAATGAACAAGGGGTTCTCTGGGTACTGTACGAGGTTTGTTGATAAGGCATTGGGTTTTGCTGCTGGCTGGAATTACTTCTTCAACTATGCATTGACACTACCATCGGAACTATCAGCCCTGGGTGTGGTTATTCAATACTGGAGAGAGGACTTAAGCATTGGTATTTTTGTCACCGTGTTCTTAGTGGCAATCCTGCCTTTGAACTGGTTCAACGTGAAATGGTTTGGTGAAGTTGAATTTTGGAGTGCTGTTTACAAATTCATGGTACTTTCAATCTGTTTCATCACTTGTATAGTCATCACATGTGGTGGGGCTCCTTCAAACCATACAATTCGGTTTCAGTACTGGAGAGAAAGTGCATTCACACCCTTTCTAGTTGACGGGAACAAGGGTAAGTTTCTGGGTTGGTGGGCCTGTGTTATCCAATCAGTGTTTGCATACAATGGCTGTGAGTCTGTTGGTGTTGTCTTTGGTGAATGTCCCAACCCACGAGTTGTCATTCCAAGAGCTACCAGAAATGTGTTTCTGAGAATCTGTGGGTTTTATATCATCGGTGTTTTCATTGTTGGTTTGGCCATCAGTCCATACAACGAGATCTTACTAAAAGGTGGTGGTTCAAATGCTTCATCCTCTCCCTTTGTCATTGCATTCAAGACTGCTGAGATCAGAGTTCTTCCAAGTTTCATCAATGCTTCCTTGATTGTGTTTGTTTTATCAACTAGTAATGCCTGCATCTACCTAGGTTCAAGAACATTGTATGGTTTAGCAAGAGATGGCTTTGCTCCAAAATTGTTTATGCAACTGAACAGAAATGGAAACCCAACATGGGGTTGTTCTTTCACAGCTTTGTTTGGTGTTTTGGCCTACATGAACTGTGGGTCTCAGTCGAGTTCTGAAGTGTTTGGGTATTTGACGAATGCTGTTTCTGTCTTTGGGTTGTTGACATGGATCAATATATTATTATCTTACAATGGTTATTACAGGGCTACTGTCTATCAAGGGGTGGCCAAAAGTGAAACTATCAGGGTTTGGGGCCAGCCATACTTGTCATACATTACTCTATTCTTTCTATGCATCGTCACTTTCTTTAACGGTTATAATGCGTTTATTCCAAAGTTTGACTACAAACAATTCTTGACTAGTTATGTTGGTATCTTTGTTTACTTGGCCATGATATTTGGGTATAAGGTGTGGTATAAGACCAAGAGAGTCACAAAAGAGACAGCACAGCTGTTTAACACTGCGAAGGAGGAAGATGGTTTTAGTAATAATGGAGATGTTGAGTATGAGATGGATCCTAAATAGTTGGTCACTTGTTTAAATTTATGTTATGTGTTTCGGTTAAATACATGTAAGTAACCATATGTACCTTTGAAGTAGTGAAACTCCAATATTATCTATTCCATTCTTCAAAGACAGTTATTGTAGTTTAACAATGTATTGATAAAGAATATCCTCTGGAATTCAACTTCCTTGAGAGTTAACTGTGGCATTCATGTCTTATCCAGCTTGAGAAGAGAACCTCATTTTGGAATAAAATAATACAATGGAAAAAAAATATTTTTAGAAACATTCTATACTCACTACTATTTTTAATATGACCTCTGTCGCATCATCATCGGTTCATTTTGGCTTCGTAAAGGACAAAGTCGCACTAGTCACTGGTGGTGGTAATGGTATCGGTAGACAAATCGTAACCACTCTAGTGCACCACGGGGCAAAAGTTGTGTTTCTTGATCTCGAAGAAGTCCAATCAAAGGAGTTGGAAGCAGAACTAGAAGGAAATGCTGAGTTTATTAAGACCAATGTCCTTTCATGGAGGGATCTACTGAATGCATTTGAGTATACATTTAAGAAGTATGGGTCCATAGACATTGTCATTCCTGCTGCTGGGATCTTGGAATCCCAAGATTTCCTAGAAGAAAGTTTGGATCCAAATAATGGATTATTACAAGCCCCAAGTTATATTTCATTTGATGTGAACGTGAAAGGCGTGTTAAACGTCATCAAATTGGCACTACACTATTTTGATAAATCACCAAAACAAGTTTTATTCAAGAGAAGACTAACACTACTAATCTCCATTTCTGGGTATTTTGCAGGGTTGGGTCAAATCTCATATAAGGCAGCCAAGCATGGATTAGTTGGTGCACTGAGAACGCTACCACATTACTCTGACCAGTATGGATTCCAAGTCAATGCAATTGCACCTTCGTATACGGAGACATACATGATGGGTCCATTGAGAGAATACTGGAACAGTAAGGGTGGGCCAAAAAACACACCACAACAAGTTGCGGATGCTGTGGTTCAGATAACTTCAGCATCTGGATTGAATGGTGACTGCTGGTTGATTGTTGATGGGAAATTAACTAGTGTTGAGAAGAGTATTCAAAAATTGGCACCTCAATGGGCTGGAGAAGAAACATTGGCTAAATTAGCTAGGGGTGGCCAAATCTTAAAAGATTTGGGAAGATATCCATTACCCACAACGAGAAAGGTATTATCAAAGTTATGATCAATCGTTATAAGATTGTATTACAAATGATATTTCAGATATAGACAGTGTGTTTATATAAATATTTATATATAGATATAGAGGTAAGTCTATGCGTTGATTATATTAATCCAGGTCTCTCATTCTCTTTCAAACGTAGCTTTCTAATCACAATCCAAGCAGTTGGAACACTTAAAGCCCATAACCCAAAATTAATACCCAATGAGGCAATCAGAGGAGCCTTTGTAGAACTAATACCTGCAGCAACAGCCCCTCCTGCAGCTTCAACACCTCTAACAATGGAAGTGTAACGAACATGATCGCTTTCATCATCACTCATGTACCCAACCATCCAATAACAGTAGTTGTAGATTAAAGAGAAGTTCAATTGCCAGAAAATGTATAAAACCCAGCCTCTAGCAAATATCGATTCTTTCCAATCCAACTTTGGTGGAGAACTTTGATAATCATTTTGAATAACAGCACCCCAAACCCAAGACCCACCTTGAATTGTCATCATAAATATGAAGCCATATTTAGCTCTTTGATTAACAGTTAGTTTCTTCCAATCCAAAAAGGTACCAAACCCAATATTCATCAAAATTTGTGCAACAGCGGCAACTAATGAGGCCAAAGCTCTTGCCCTAACACTGAAATACAATGTTAGGAAAGAACCAATGTAAGACAGGTCATAAGTTGCATAGAAGAAAATAGGCAACACGGCCAGGACTTTAGGCTGGAACAACATCTTTGTAACTGTCTTCAACTCTTCATTAACAGGGATCTTAGACCCCATCTTTACAGGAGAACCGTCATTTCTCTGTACCTTCTCTGGAGGTGATAATAACAATGCACTAAAAGGTGCAAGTGACTGAAGAATGACAAACACCAAGTATGTTCTCCAATCCAGTTTACCAACAGTCTTACCCTTTGAATTGAAACCCAAGTTGATAGCACCACCAATGATTGAACCAGAGTTTCTAAATGCAAGCCAATATGCCAAGTATCTTCCTCTCTTGTGCTCTTCTGGATAACCAATCATAATTGCACCTTCTGCAGCCCAGAACAAACCTGAAGAAAGACCACAACATGCAGCACCAAGGTATACAAACCATTCAACGTCGTATCTGTTGTTACAGTAGATGGAGGCAGCATAGATTGGGTATCCGATGGTACCAATGACAAAAGTCCATTTCAAGCCAATCCTAGCAGCAACAGTAGACCCTAAGAAACACACTAGAAACATTAGAGTGTTTAAGATTGCATTGGCTCTCATCACTAAGTAAGGAGTGAAGTTACCAGCAGCACCCGTGGATTGCATTGCATTGTAGATACCTGGAGCCAGTAAGGCAGAAACGGCAATGACATTAGCCTGGAAGAATGTAGATCTGTACCACACTCGTTTTACAACTGGGTGGTCAGATTGTTGTTGTTGTTCTTTATCCTTTGAGCTCAGATCATATTCCAGATCTGTTACAACTTGAGTGTTGTTGTTGTTAACACCAGTCTTTTCACTCATTGTTTAAACTATCCAGCGCGGTCTAAACGATATAACAGTGTAATTCAATGTGAATCCATGGTGATTTAAATAATGTCTATTCTATTCAATAGCAGCCACACTACACGAGAGTCTAAGCTATACATAAACTGTGTGTCATCGTCGGAAACCTCATTTGTCTCAGCTGTCTGGTGTTACACGGAACATGATTTCCAGTGCTGCTTATATTTGTTATTACCTGAATATTGAATAATGTATATGGGCCATTGATTGTGGATACGCTTTATTGTTGTATGCTCAATAATAGTTGCTCATAACGAGTTCTAAAGTTCTAAAGTTTTAAAGAAACAACGTCAAGTGATATTGATTTCCGATACCCAGCTTGCGCTGTTTAGACTGAATGGCAAGCGGTATACGTGTCAGAACATGTGTGGTGAAAAGCTTTCCTTTGTGCTATCGCAGGATATTTTGTCGACAGACGAGGATGACAATGCCTACATTTCAAGTCCTTTACACACAAAGAACTATATTTTAGAGCAGGGTAAGCCAAACTTCTGGTTGTTGCAAGAACGACGAGGGGCTGTCTATTGCGTTGTGTGAGACTAGAGAGGAGGAGAAAGATGGGATGATTTATGTCAAGCTTCCAGCCGATGCTGAGCTCGATGGTGTTTTTGGGCACCACCAAGTGGAGGGTTTAGAAAGGAGGAGGCAGTTGACCAGGTTATTGGGATGTTTAGCAAGATTGATACCCAGTTCAACATTAAGGTGCCAGTGGGACGGCCTCTGCTGAGTACTGGCGACAACATTGACTGGTGAGTGTGTATATTATATTAGTTTCTAATTATTTCATGTAGAAATCTGCAACTGATTGAGCATTGTGGACCACCACCGAGATAAGAACTACAAGAGCCTGTTCTTCAGGGAAACCTGCGGCTGAACCTCTACCTCTGTGGCTGCTCTACTGAGTTTACAGCACCACCACCACTACCACCTAGACACCAACCAGACGGTAGATATCACCTCGAATCAGTAAAGCTGCTTTTTATATTTTCCGCCTGCCAATCAGAAGAGTTTCATGCAGCTCACCGCATAATCAAAAACAACACTTTTTTTTACAGCAAGAACTGGACAGAATTAAACAACTGAACAACTTTGGTTAGATTGGTATAGACTGAATCAATGCTTCCTGTCCTGTTCTTGCTACCTGCTGCTGCTGTTGCCGACACTTTGCTGGGCTCCGTCATCTTTGGCCGCCACAATGACCGTTCTGCTAAACCATCCACCGTCCTAAGTCCCCTCGGTGCCCAGTCCCAATATACCATTGGTGCCTACTACAAGAAGCGTTACGATGAGCTGATTGACGGGCTATCCACCTACTACAACTCTAGCGAGATCTACTGCGAAGCTGTGAGCAGCAACGTTATCTACTTTTCCCATTTGGCTTTTCTTCAAGGGTTTTACCCTCCACAAGACATCCCAACGGACGAGCAGGACGACTACTTGGCCCATGTTGCTAACGGCAGTGTCATCGAGTACCCTTTACATGGGTACCAGTATGTTGACAGTGTTATCCAGGAAAACGCTACTGAGGCCTTCATTTGGCTAAAGGGGGATGAAAACTGTCCAAGCTCCGACAGTGCAATCAAGTCAACCTTGAACAGCTCTTTGGTTAGCCAGTACTCTGCAGAGTCAGCGCCATTCTTGCAGTCCCTATACGACATTGATTTCATTGCCTCAAATTTCAACAAGACTGACCTGAAATTCACCAAGGCCATGTCTATCTTTGACTCCGTGCTTGTCAACTCTGTTCACATTGGCTCTGTTGCTAAGCAATTCAACGAGTCAACAATGACCCAATTGCAATACTGGGCAGATATTTACCAGTACACTATTTCTCAAACTGCCATCAACCCTGACATGAACATTGGTGGTTCTACCATTCTTGCCCACATCCTAGCCAGATTAAAGACCACCAAAAACAAGGGTTTGCCATACGTCTCATACATGACTGGTTCATACAACACCATGTTCCAAATGGACAACTTGCTCAACCTGGACCTTGTCAATGAAACGTTCAAGCGAATGCCTTCTTATGGTGCAACATATGTGTTTGAACTGTTGTTGGATGACGAGAAGGACCCATATGTCAGATTTGGTTTCAAGAATGGTACTGACGATGACTACACCACTGATCTAACCACCTATCCAATCTTCAACTCCTCCTCCTCCACGAAGATGCCATGGAACGAGTTTGTCGCAAACGTTGAGTCTGTTGGGATCAATAACACTGAGACTTGGTGTAACAGATGTGGGTCCACCCTAGATATGTGTGTGCCATACAGCAAGTTGTACTTGGCTGCTGAAAAGCACGGTGCTTATCCAAACGACCTTTCCTTGGCTGATGCCGGTGGTATTGGTGCTGGTGTCACCATTGGTGTCATGTTGCTGTTGGGTGCTGGTTACTTTTTGATTAGAATGGTCACCAAGAGATCCAGAAGTGTTGCTGCAGTCGACGCTGCAGAATCTGGGAAGCAAACTGCTGTTTCAACTGACAAGGAAGATTTGAATACCCTGGCTACTGCTTAATTTAGATATTAATACATTTGTGCGTTGTTGTTTTTTTTGGGGGAGGGTTTACTAATGTTTCTGTAAAATGATTTCACTTGAACTCTACTTCACCAGCTTTAACTTTGTAAAACAGCTCCTCTGTTTGTTCAATTGCTGCAATGATGCTTGGGATGGATTTTCCATCTTTTAATGGGTGTTCTCTTCCAGGGCCAGCCAACTTGATCAACGGATCGATAAACCACTCTTGTGACTGTGTAACAAAATAGGCCTGGAAAGATTTATTATCACCAGAGGCCTCGAGTCTCTTGTTGATCCACTCGATCTGCTCGTGCTTGGAAGGTAGTTTGGACTTGTTTGTCCATACACCTGCGATGGCTGCAGCCTCGGCCTCTAGTGCTGCAAACACAGTGGAAGTCTGAGGAACACCGACGAATGCCAGGTTTGCATGGTTGATTGGGAACGTGTGCAGATACAGATCTTTCACCCATGAATTTGAGGTTGATGGGGAGGATTGCTTCACTTTCACTTCCTTGTTGGTCAAGAATGGGAAGTGGTAATAGTACCCTGTTGCAAAGATCACTTGTGCCGCAGACACTGTCGAGCCATCCTCAAAAACAACCGTATCTTGTTCAAATGCTTTGATCTTTGGTTTCACAGTAATGCCATCTGAGCCCAGTGCCTTGTTGATCCACTCAAATGGTGACTCTGATTGTTTTGAAATGTAGAGCTGCTTGACATGGGGATAAATGTACTGGGCAATGTCGACACTTGAAATGGACCCACCAACAAGAACAACAACCTGGTCTTTAAAGGAGTCGACGTCTCTGAAGGACTTTGAGTGGATGACTCTGTGCTGTTTTCTGTACTCCTCCAAGCCTGGGATCTGTGGGATGTAGGGGATGTTGTAGTGACCGCTAGCCACAACGACATAGTCAAAGTGTCTGGTTTGCCAAACGTCCTTGGTGCCATCATTACTGGTTGTTTTAGTTGTTCTGGTGGTTATTGTGTAACCCTCACCATGTGGCTCCACATTCACCACCTGGGTGTTTAGCTGGATGTGTTTGTCCAATGAGTTGTTCTGGACGAGTGTTTCGAGGTACTGCTTGACTTGGTAGTGGTAGAGGAATGGGTTCAAGACGCCATTGTCGTTGTCAGAGGACTCAGGGTACTGCGGACTGTACGAGAAGCGCATGTACTTTCTTGGGATGTTTGTGAAGAGGTTCTTGTACACGGCCGACCTGGACCATGTCTTGATCTGCTCGTTACGGCTCAGCTCGAGGCTGTTACCACTTGCCTTCAGCTTAGCAGGGATATCAATCTGGGGCTGTAAGGCGTCGACAGAGTAGCCAAACTCAGCATCAACGGTGTCGAGACTAGCATTCCATGTGCCTCCAATCGAGCTGTTCTGCTCAAACAGAGTTGGGTTCAGCTGGCTATTGGTTTTACCAAACTCGTACAAGGCAGTGAGGCCACCAGGGCCACCACCAATGATAGCAACGGTGGACATGGTAATGTATATGTGGTGGTATTCAAAGATATACTACTGACTGGACTGGACCAAGTGGAATCATAAAGCTATATAACAAAAAGGTGGGACACTGCGCTAAAGCTTCCCAATTAAGTAGGCACCTCATCTTCCAGATTGGCACTTTTCTTGACACTACGATCTCCACTTGCCATGCTTGAGATGCTTGAGGTTGACATTGTAGCCCTGCTGCACGAGCCTGTGGATGGTCCAAGTGACTGGGAACTGGATCACGTTGAGCACCAGTGTGACGATCCAGGCAGCCCTGTAGAAGGGGTACTGGTGTGCCGTGGACCAGAGCACGATGGTGGCCCAGATGAGGTTCGCAATGGCACTGGCGTTGGCGATGCCCAGCGTGAACTTGGACTCGAATGGCTTGTCTCGCAGGAACTCCTGTGTCCAGCTGATAAAGATGGGGCCAAATGCCCAAGAGGGCCCAGAAATCATGTATCCGATCCACTGGCACGCCTCCACCTTGATGAGCAGGAAGATGGTGGAGACGAGGTTGATGAGCAGGGCGATGTAGAGCACGGTGACTCTGCCCTTGTAGTCGGCAAGCCAGCCCAGGATGAGGTTTGCAATGAGGGCGACACCCTGCGCAGCAGTAGGGATGTTGTTGATCTGCGAGATAGAGAACCTGTCCAGGGACTGGATGTACAAGGGGAAGTAGCCTGTTGCGTTGGTAAAGATCATGTAGCTCGTGTAGGTGTAGACGATCAGGTAGAAGGGCCAGTTGAGGAGCGTGTTCTGGACATCGCTCCACTTGTAGCCTGTGAACGCAGTTCTGGAGGCCTCATAGCGTCGTTTGGCGATGGCCTTGTCGTTTGCAGTGAGCCAGAATGCCCACTTGCTTGGGCTGTCTGGGGTGTCTGGGAGTGCCACGGACCCAATGATTGGGAAGAGCAGCGTGATGGACCCACACACTAGGAACAGCCACTGCCAGCCTTGGTATCCATGGACGCCATCCAGGTGGGTATAGACTGCACTCTGGAGGTATGAGGAGAACATGCTCGAGACGTTGGAAGCCGAGTAGAGGATGCAGGCTCGTTTGGCGAGCTCCTTGTCGGTGTACCATGAGCTAAACACAGACAAGGCACCAACGTAGAACGGGGACTCAAAGAAGCCAATGAGGAATCTGATGGCGTAGAGCTGCTTGGTGTCCTTGGCCACTGCGGTGCAGAACGTGAGGATGGCCCACAGCGAGTCAATGACGGGGAACCAGATGGAGGATCTCACTTTGAGGATGAGGATCTGCGAGGGGATGGCACCCACGACGTAGCCAGCCTGGTATAGAGACAGGGCGTAGTTGTACACATCGCCGTCAATGTGGAGGGACTTTTTCA
The DNA here is from genome assembly GCA_030570475.1 of Liangdongia dendrica. Taxonomy (NCBI): domain Eukaryota; kingdom Fungi; phylum Ascomycota; class Saccharomycetes; order Phaffomycetales; family Wickerhamomycetaceae; genus Liangdongia; species Liangdongia dendrica. The sequence goes on from JAJLVY010000229.1 coordinate 12,284, forward strand.
TGCCACTGACATAGGCGTTGGTGAAGTTTGTTGTGTCGAGAACCTTGAAGAAGTAGCCAAAGCAGCCCCAAGTGAGCAAAAACAAGTCGAGTTTGCGCACGTACGCTCTCTCTTCAGGGGTCTGTTCGCCGTCCCAGATGACATTGAGAAACCTTTGCCATCTGGAGAGTTGTTTTGGTTCAGTGGTGGTGGCATTAGTGTCTATAGTGTCTGTGGTATTAGCATTAGGATCAGGATCAGGATCAGTATCAGTAGAGCCCACCGGGGTGACTGACTTGAGGTCTGTGGTGCTCTTCTCTTTCTGCAACATGGCTATTGTTGGATCTCTATGGGTGCACTGGGTAGACTGGATGGAGCTTTATAGGCTGGTCACACACTGGTTGCACACTGGTTGCACACTGGTGGCACTGGCACTGGCACTGGCAACACTGGAGGAAGCGAAACCTCAATTCAGCAGCCATCCGCAATCGACGCTGACAATGAGACAATCTGGGACAAACTACACACTTTGCGTGCCCTCTGCTGCTCTTGTCGGCTCTTTGCTGTGTTCAAGTGGTTTTTGAGGTCGCTTAAGCTCCCAGTTGGAATATGGCTCTCATAGCCACCACAGCTGCAAAAGACAAACAGTCAGTAGTGATGGTAGTAGTGATGGTAGTAGTGATGGTAGTAGTAGTAGTAGTGGTAGCATCAGTAGCAGCACACTCAGTCTGTTCTATTTATTATGAGAAACCAGTCTTGTAGGATCTAGTGGTTTGCAAAGCACCAATCCAATCATCATGACCACCATCGAGACGTATAGATACTACTCAGACTCGCCAGGCACTCTGCTCTCTGGAGACGAGTGGGAGCAGCAGGAGAAGCAGGAGAAGCAGGAGAACCCACAACAGAATGATTCTCCACTGCCAGAAGGCTGGCCTCAGCAGCTCAGTGGTCCACTCGTGTGGGATGGCTCGACACTCGACAAGAAGGAGTACCTCTACGAGCTGAGCGATGCAGACCTCGCTGAGATTGACACTGCAGTCAAGCACTTTGGGGCTTCCCTCGACAAGGTGTCCAAGCACACCTTCCCACTGCCAACACTGGGCCCCAAGCTCGAGCAGCTCAGCAACGAGGTGTACTTTGGCAACGGCGTGCGTGTCGTGAGAGGCTTCCCCAGACACAAGTACGACACCCGCAGCGCAACACTAGCGTTCCTGGGCATCTCGAGCTATATTGGCGACGTGCGCGACGCACAGGGCCTCAACAGGGCATTGACACATATCAAGTCCATTGCACACCTGCCTCGCGACAAGAGGGCCCCCATTGGCGTCTCCCAGCAAACCACCGACCCGCAAATGTTCCACAACGACTTTGGTGGAGACATCGTCGCACTCTTTGTCCACGCCGTAGCTGCCCAAGGTGGCGAGTCCCTCATCACGTCTGGGGCCTCCATCTATAACGAGCTCGCCTCCAAGTACCCACACCATTTGCGCGAGCTGGCTAGTGCGCAGTGGAAGTTTAGAGGCGCAAAGCAGAGTGGGAACGCACTCGTGCACTATGTTGGAGGCCACTTCTACCCACAGTTCTCGACGAGAAGCTTCATTGGCTTTGGCGACTTCCCTCGCGACGCAGCATACCCAGAAATCAACGATGCTCAGAGACAAGCTCTCGCAGCGTTCCACTGGATTGGGTTCAGGCATGCCATTGTGCACAAGCTGCAGCCTGGGGATATTGAGTACGTGAACAACCTGTTTCTCCAGCACTCCAGACTGGGCTTCACTGAAGATGGCACACACAAGAGACACGTTGCGAGACTCTGGCTGCGTGACTTGGACAAGAGCAGCAAACTGGTCAAGCCAGAGGTTGTGGATGAAAAGATTAGAAACTTCTTCCCCGTCGAGTACAAGCAGCTGGTGCCATTGGACGAGCTGGAGGAGGACCAGATCAAGCTCAGTGCGGGTATCGACAGTGTCGATAAGATATACTCTGCCCCAAAGTGAGTGTATATTATATATATTGTGTATGTTGTGTTATAAATGAATACTTGGATATATATTGTAGTTTATTAACCATTAGGGTTAATTAGGGTTAATAAAGATCATATACTGGGGATTACTGTGAATACAAGGAATACAAGGAATACACCACACTAGCAAGATGCAGAGAGAGCAATCCACAGAATCCAGGCGATGCAGAGTGCCAGGCAGCGGCTGTAGCACCACCAATAAAACCACTGTACTGGGCTAAACAGGTTTGGATTCCTGTTAGATTTCCCAAAGAGTGCTGACCATGGCTGGTGTGAACATCTTGTGGCACATCCGTAGTACTAGATGTATATATATTATATATATATATATTAAAGGATAAGGAATCACTTGCTCTCCTTACTCACTTCAACCATAACCATGTCACTGATCGAGAAGCAAGACGTGAGTGTCTCCATCCACTCGCTCAAAGAGGACAAGGTTGTGAACGAAAAGGAAGCCGATGTCACGCTCCAACTGTTAAGAGAACACGAGGCAGAGGCTGGGGAGCTCACTCCGCAGCTGGAGAAGCGACTCAAGCGCAAGCTATGGCTG